>OMLF01043663.1:0-21817 GCA_900302615.1 Holocentrus rufus
GATATAATTTTTTTTTTTTTACTAATTTAAAAAGGCTGAGTGGTTAGCACTGGATGTACTGGATGTAGTTTTGACAGTGGAGCATCACCCTCTGCTCTCCTCTGATGAGTGGTGTAACCTCCGATGCTTGAGATTTTTTCAAACATCTTTCCTTTTGTTTTTGAGCCAAACTCTGCCAAACCAACCTCAGCAGTTCACCAGATGCTCCAAGTTGTTATCAAGGTGTCAACATACTTTTGCCCTCTAGATGACGCAATGTGCGTAGCAGAGATACGCACAAAATCACAAATGACTTTAGTCACTGACTGGAATTTTTTTTAATTGAATTGTAGGATAAGAACATGGATAACATACAGCTCAGTAAGATTATGCGAGTTTGTCATTTCACATGAGAAATAGCCTTTTGTCCCTCATTTGGCCTCATTGCAAAAGTCACAATCCTAATTTTTCTCCTTGATTCTGTGAGTTCACATATATATTGGGTGGCTTTAGCACCACAGACAGGTAACAAATTAAAGGAAAAACCAATATTGAATGTCTTAGCAAGGTTTTCGGCCACCAGGAGCTGCCAGAACAGCCTCAGTGTGCCTTGCCATAGATTTTCCAAGTCTCTGAAACTCTGCTGGAGTGATGGAGCACGAATATGACAAAAGATATTTCCTCATTTAGTGTTTTGATGATTGTTTTTGCACCACTGAACTCTCAAATGTGTATTTGTCTTTGTGATGAGGGGTTTATGCGCTGCAATCCTTCTATAATCTCTCTCTCTCTATGTACGGTATCTTTTGGAAGAATGGTGTCCAGAGACTTGTAGAATCTCTGCCAAGGTGTACTGAAGCTGTTCTGGCCGCACATGGTGGCCCAACACCTTACTAAGACACTTTATGTTGTTTTTTCGTTTAATTTGTCACCTGTCTGTATGTGCTTCCAGTCATTACTTACAGATTTGCACCTACCGCCCACCAGGGGCAGTGCAAACCATTAGAGGAAAGGACAAGGGATGCTGACCTTCATGTGTTAGCTGTTGTGGCCCTTATCTTGCCTTTGGTCTCTTTTGATGCAATTATATGCTACATTAACTCATAATTCAGAGGCTGTTTGTCTGTTTCTGATGTGGAACGAACACTAGACTTTATCAGACTGAATGTCAAGTACTCCTGCTGCACCCATATGAGGCAGTGCAACTAAATAGCAAAACATTTGTTGCACATTTATTTCCCAATAGATGGATAGCAAAATAATATAACTATACTGTAATATGAGTAGTCTAAGCTATTCTGTGCATGTCCAGTTGCATTGCCCAATCTTCAAAAGCTTATTCAGTTGTGACATGATTTCAACAGGTAACAACAAGGCGTAAGAGAGAGAGAGCTGTATGCCAGCCAGTGCTGGACTGTTTTGATGGACAATACAGCAACGAACTTGGAAACTTGTGGACATCTGCGAGGTAAACATTGTCACCTAAAAAATTTTTTAGTTTACACACCACCCCACAGTGTTTCTGCCCTTCCTTCACTGGGATTGTTTCTGTCCTGCAGAGCAGTGCTCCTGGACCCTCAGTCTTGGCAGTATGGCGTCATGCTCAACCGCTTCACCGCCCTGACAGACATCAAACATGTCCTCCAGTCACAGGGCTTCTCCAGTTTCCTGCCACAAACAGACACCTCCACATTACTCTCTACTTCCTCCTCAACAATCTCCCCTTCCAACCAGGAAGCAGACGAAGGCCCGCTGTTTCTACCTCACTCCATCTCCACGTGTCCTCCTGCGTCTGATGGCCTCCACCTCGACTGCACCTCTAATACACAAAGTCAGCACGCTCAGTCTGAACCCCTGTCGTCGCCCAGTCTGCCCCGTCCCTTTCTACAATGTTACATCCACCCATCTGCGCTGCGTTTCCCCTCCCAGGCCCACAGGCCGGGCCAGCTGAAGCAGTACTACCTCCTGAACGCAGCCTCGTTGCTTCCAGTGTTGGCTCTGCAAGTCAGAGATGGAGAAAAGGTTCTGGATCTTTGCTCTGCCCCCGGCGGGAAAGCCTTGGCCATAATGCAGACTGCCACCCCAGGTACAACATCTGCTTTTTCTGTGGACAGTTCACAAACTTTTATTTTTTGGTGCTCAGGACTGAATTAGGTATGCTGCTGTGGGTTTTATAATTTGTAGAGCAATTAACTAGCTGTGCAGTTTGAGTGCATAATTTAAGTTGGAATTTGGAAAAACCTCTGTTGGTTCTGATTCTCAAAATGAATGTTTAAATATCAAATCTTTTCGTTTTTGAATATTACGCACTTTGAATTTGATGAAAATTACTGTAAACCATTACTTCCCATAATTTGCCTGCCACGATCTCATAAATAAATGCTTTTGTAAGTCATGAATATCCTATTAACATTTAGTACTGCTGATAAATGTTGTCATCCTATGATGTGTTCCAGCGTTGCTCTGCTGTAATGAACCAGATCCTCACAGAAGGGACTGGCTGGCCAAAACGCTGGAGTCTTTCATCCCTCACTCGCTAAGCAACAGAGTGATCATATCTACACAGGATGGCCGGTCTTTCGGCCAGAGTCAAGCAGGGGCATATGATAAGGTGGGGGAGAAAAGTGGCATAATTTTTCTCTGCA
Source organism: Holocentrus rufus (assembly GCA_900302615.1). Taxonomy (NCBI): domain Eukaryota; kingdom Metazoa; phylum Chordata; class Actinopteri; order Holocentriformes; family Holocentridae; genus Holocentrus; species Holocentrus rufus. The sequence continues at coordinate 2,625 of OMLF01043663.1, forward strand.
TGCAATTGCATTTCACTTTAATGTCCAATAAACGGGGGTGTTACATTTCTTTAAGCACGACTGTGGTCCAGGGAAATAAAAAGGTGACTAATAAGCCCAGAGGGAGTTTTTTTTTTTTTTTTACAAGATGGGTACCGAAGAAGCAGGCAAATGGCTAGGAAGGAACAGAGGAGTGGAAATGATAGATACTGAAAATAATATTGAGTAAAAAAAAGTATGGAGAGGATAAAAAGGCTGAGATTAAGATATTCAGTGTGAATGGGAGTCTGAGAGATAATAGGCAATGAAAGGAAGCAAAAAAGTAGAGATTCTGTGCAGTCACCAAATGCCTTGTGGCAGTGATCAATAGTTCTTTCTAAATACATGAAGAGTACAGTTGTGTGAAAATTCTCAACTATGGTGTGAAGATGAAAACTTAAAGTTAATATTTAATAACAATACAGTTTCCTGTAGTAAGTAGATACTTCTTAACAGACATTTAGATTAGGTTAGGTTAGGTAAGGTTATTATTTTTTTCTGGACACTTGCCTTCCATAAATGTGCCATCACACATTAGAATATATAAAAAAACATATAAATATACATAATCTCCTCGTCTCCCTTTCCCACTCCCACCCTCTCGTCTTTCAGTCTTCCTCCCTGTCTGTTCAGAAGTGTGATGGACTGTGGTACCAATCAGTTTGTGAGTGTGTTCGGTTTGCAGGCTGTGAGTGTGACCTGTCTGCCTGTTGGCAGTAGCTCACACTCCTTGTGGAGGACATGAGATAAGTCCAGTTAGATCTTATCAGCCAATCTCAGGGAGGTTGCTTTGTAACACTGGAGGCTCTGATAGGCCGGCATGCCTAGGCTGTTTTCAGCATGCGCGTTACCTTGGATGACTTGTACGTTCTTTTCCCTCAAGTTCTGTAAACAATAATGAATATGGTGTTGTGGAGTGAGGTGTCTCACCCCGACTGATGTGAATTTGCTTCTTTATGAGCTGGCAATAGTGCTGTGCTAAAATTATAAGGTGTGCTGGTGTTTATGTAAATAGAGCGTATTGAAGAACTCCAGCGTGTCTGTAGTCTGTTTTCACCTTCAGTATGAATTTTAATTTCCTTCCTTCACTTTTCTTCTGACTCTGTTGTCTCTCGCCGCCTCCCTCTCATTCTGCCTCCTCATTGCCTGCTTTTTTTGTCCTTCCTTCCCTCCTCGCAGGTTTTAGTCGACGCTCCATGTTCCAATGACAGGAGCTGGCTGTACTCTTCCGTCGGCCAGCAGGGGGAACAGAGACTGAAGGAGAGAGCCAGGCTGCCGCTCCTCCAGGCTCAGCTGCTGAGGTCGGTCATATCCCCGAACTAAAGCCACTCCTCAGCCACTATCTGCCGTTTATCACCCCTGCAGTTTGTGATATATTTGGTTCAAATGAGTAATTTCAAAGCATGCGCCTTTGTTGTAGGTCTGCACTGTCAGCGGTGCGTCCAGGGGGCGTCGTGGTCTACTCGACGTGCACCCTCTCCCGCTCTGAGAACCACGCTGTGATTCAGGCCGTGCTAAACGCCTGCCCAGAGGCTGAACCTGAGGATCTGTCGGAGGAGCTGGTCGTTCCCTTCTCAAACCATTTCACGTTCAGCCCCGCTCATCCAGATCACTCACAGCCGGGTCCCAAACCGTGCTGGCACTCACAGCACGGCACCGTGTCCTCTTGCACCCACAAACATGGCATTCTGGTGGTTCCTCAGCCAGGCAAGACCTGGGGGCCCATGTTTTTGTGTCGGATTAGACGGAAGAAATAGTGCCTTTTCTCCCACGCAGGAGAGATAAATGTAAGAAAGTGTTGGACATACACATTTTATTTGCACATCATTTGTTCCCTGTGGTTTTTGTTTATATAAGCATGGATAACTTAAATAAAAATTGGCTTATTTTTTTGTTGCTTGCCCTTTCACGTCATGACTGAGTTCATTCATGCACGACCGGCTGCTCACAGTGTGAATTTTTATTTGAAAACTGGTTCCTAATATGTTTCTGGGTAGTTGGAGGATGAGACGTGGCATTAAGAGCACAGAACCTGGCATCAAAGCAGCTGACATTCGAAACCTTTGGAGCTTAATCACACATCTGAACCCGCAAAACATACCTGCACTTTGACACTGCACATTTTGCTTCACAACTTTGAATTTAAGGTTCATTTTCAGGTTGTCTCTTTTAAATAATATCATGTGTAAATCAGCCTTTTATTGATTCAATTTTGATTACATTGATTGATTCAATTTTGATTACAATTTTGATTAATGAATATTTCAAATGTTCCTACCTGAACATTCACAATTGAAATGTCCAATTTTTTGTTATAAATGTGTCTATTCCTCCTCACCGTCTGAGTAAGTCTTCAGACTTAACGTGATCAATTCCCGTCATCATCAGACGGCTGCAGCTTTTCTGTCTGAGAGACGGGTTCAGTAACATTGCAGGGTTCAGTAGGTAACGTGAGACGGATAATGAAATAATAATTGACTCACACCTTAGCCTCTTTAGTCTGTAGTATCTTGTCCTGCTCTCCACCCTGTTATTCCCGACTCCCATTGTCCTGCTCAGGAGAAACTCGTGCTTCAGGTCTCATTAAATGTAATCTTACATCTGTCATCACACCTCGCTTTGATTGAAGAGGCAATAGCGTCTCCTCTGCTGCCACATTATCAAGATGGAATTCTTTTTTTCTTTTGTCATGCTTGAGTAGGAAAGAAGATGTTATTTCACTGCAGTAATTCAGCTGTTGATTAAATACCTTAATATTCAGACACATAAATGCGCAGGGCCAAGGCAGCAGGTGTTTAAAAGTAATTGTATTCCATACCAAAAGAGATTTCATATATTTTTAGAGGCTGAATATAAAGTGTTCTCCAAGTAAGCTGCTTCAAAGACAGTAATATATGAAAGCCTTGCTTAAACTCCTGAGCCCTGTGATACTGTCAGAGACATGATCACTAGAACAGGGAAGCTACAGAGGTTTTGCACCTGTTTCATCCAACTTCTCTGTTTGGCCATAGACACAAGGATTATTGGGTGCATTCGGATATGGCTATTTTTATTGGTTGCCCTACTTTCCCTTTACTTGTGCATGCATTTCTGCAGAAACGTAGCCTCACTTTCTGGTATGGATACACCATCGCACCACAACTTACATCATATCACAACTTAAAGTAATGAAATGTAGAGTTGAAGTGGGACTTGATTGAGGGTAACCGTGTCGCTGACCCCTGTGTGAACCCTGCTTGTTGATGTTCCCCATATTGCTGTGTTTCCTCAAGGGGAGAATCTCTAAGCAGCTTTTCCTCCACTTCAAAGGGAGAAAATGTAGGCCTGCTTTGCATAATCAGGTGGGGAACAGCTTTTTGCCAGAGAGGCAGGAATTAATTTGTGGCACCGCCAGATGTAATCATTAAAACCCCAGTCATTGACAATGAGGAGAGAGGAGGAGGGGAAATTAGAGGAAGAATTAGAACAAGAGCAGTAGACACCACGAGCAGAGAGGGAGACAGGGAGGAGAGACGGAGCGTCGGACAGAGAGAAGTGGCAGAGGGCACCGTGACTAACCGGGCTAATCTTGCCTGAGTTCTGCAAAGTCCAATACTCAGTCGGGGTGCTGTTTTTCTGCCCTCTAACCTTCAGATGTGCCACTCATATTATCGGTGTTGCGAAACATCGGTCTGAAATTAATCCCACTCTTACATCTTTATTTGACATTTTTTTTCATTATATAGAGGCGGTGGACAAAAATGGAAAATGGAAACAAAATGAAAAAGGGCTTTAAGTAACTGAATCAGTGGTTTTCAAAGTGGTTGAAATAATAACAAATAATAATTACATTTAAAAATTATTTAAAAAATTATTTCACTATAACTTCCTTCATTAGAAGTTGTAAAAAAGTTTGAGTGATTATTTTATGTTTTAATTATGTTTTAATCTCACCATTGATTGAATTGATTGAATCTCACCATGACATCTAAATATCTTAATACCAACCACACACCAAAACATTTTTTCATATGAGTATCTTAATGGTAAAATGTCTTCATGAACTCAGCTTGTGGTCTGAGACATGAAACAGATTGAAAATCCATGAACTAAATCACAATTATGAAAGAAACTACACAGGCAAGTCATTTTTCACTGAACGCCAATTAGCAGTATGTGTTGACTTTAAAAGAGGCCTGACAGTCACTACTTTTATATTTAAAAGGGACATGAGGTGAGTAACTGAGCTCCACAGGGTCCAAATTGCAGTGTCCAAATTGCAGGTGCACTTGTTACAAAAACTGCGAAATTATTTAAAGCGGCTGAAGGGCACTTTGCATGTCAGTGGCAAGTGGCGGTGGGAGATAAGTTTGAATTTTTGAAAGTTTAAAGGACTTCATTAAATCATATAACGTGACATCAGTTAACTGCCCACTTATGTGGCCAAAATGTATTTTTCTTAGGTGCTGATGTGGATTCAGGATGGAAAGAGACTTCTCTTAGAAGGTTCAGTCATTGTTGTTAAGTCCATCTTTCTCTCAACAGAGCTACTGCCTGCTGCTGTTTATGTGAAGGTTTTATATTTTGTTCTTAGGTTTCAGTTAATCACTTCTTGAATTGTGCCTCTAGTGACCATACATAACACTTAAAATTAGTTTGGACAAATAAGGCAAATCTATAGGGCTCCAACTGGTGGATATAGGATGCTCATTTCTGTCGGAACCCTAATTTGTGCTCCAGACAGATGCAATGGATTTATTTTTCCGTAAACAAGTGCAGCATAAATATATAATGGGACATTCATGACATATACCAAGCAAACAGGAGCTGTGGTAGCCAGCCAAAGCCCATCAACAGGGATTTCCACACATAACAAGAGGGTTGCATCACTCCGTTGAAGGTATTGAGGCAAAGGGTCGGTCTACTCTATATCACGAGCGTGATTGTGAGGTGTTTCCATTTAGTTCACCTGCTGTGCACAATGTGATGAAAAAAAGTGATATTCAGTGGAGGCACAGAAGCTGCTGATCATCAAACAGTGCATCAGAATCAGTACAAACATGGGAACAAACATTTCAAACAAAACTTTATAAATCCTGACCTGAATCCGCCTCAACAAGATATCCAATCATCAGAACTGAAAACTGATGAATAAAGAGAACGCGGGATACCTGACAAGCAATAAGAACGTTTTGAGGAATATTTATGTTGTCATGTTTGCTTTTGTTCTTTCTCATCACTCTCTGACCGACCCACCATATTTCAAAAGAAGCGATCTGACAACCTTGTGATTTGACAAACTTTGGGGCATGAATATCCGCTTTTATAATTTGTAGCATACCTCGTCATGATTGCCTACCGACTTGAAATAAAAAAAAAAGGATATGCTAAATGTAATCTTCATTCTTTTTATTCTTCAGAAGTAATCTTCAAGCAGAAAAAGAACAAGGGGATCAAGGAATATTCCCTGTGGATGATAGTAGTGTGTCATGTGTGTGTCACAGTGTTTTATGTACTGTACAGGATGCATACAGGACAAGGATTAAATGATGTGAGAGTATGGGGAAAATGTATTTATTTATTTTATTGGTGGTGGTAGGGGCGGGTTATTGTATTGTACCTTGTAAATACACTTGTATATATTTGTTTATGTCCTTGTAACTGTACTCTGCTTTTTATTCTCACTCTCTGCACTTTCTGATTATGAAAATACAAATATAAAAATATTTCACAAAAAGTAATCTTTATTTTTTCCACTATTTGTGTTGCTTAAATCTAATCAGACTGAACCAAAACAAACACAAATTTAGGTTTTATTTTGGGTCACAGCTGCAAAATATTTGGCTGGAAGTATTAAATCTTGGAACCATAGATGTGCTGGATGGTTATTAGTTGACGACGAGTGATTGTGCAGATTTTGTGGCTTTCTGAGTATCCATCATTCATTTCAAACTTCATCATTCGTCAATACCCCATCAGTCCATGTGAGAGAGTGGAGCTGCTGCTCTTGATTGTTACACCATTTATCTCTGAACAAAAAGATAAATAAATAATGAAAAAAAAATAGATATATATTTACATCAATTTCAGCATTGTTTACACCAATACACAGACAAAAATACACAGCTGGCGTCTTTAATGGGATTTATGCAAACTGTGTGCTGTTACATAACTAATACGTTTGCCCTGTACTTGTAATAATTTTTGGAGCTACTTAGCGCCAAGTTGTTGTGTAAAACAAACACAAAACAGAAGACAGACAGAAAAAGAGAATTACGGGGATGTGTGCTGAAGGACTGATCTGATGCGCAGTCTGTTGTTTCTCTGGCTGTGGCAGAAACAGTTCCTCTCATGTGTTACATGGCCTGGGGAGCCATCAAGTGCCGTCAATGTCAGCAAAGGCAGACAGCGCCAGAGGAAAATTAATGGGACCAGACTGAAAGTGAGAGGGTAACTGAAATAACCTCAAGATAATAGAAAAAGTACAGAAATCCCCGGCATTCATTTATTTACTTCTCTCTCTGTCACACAGATTCCAAATGCAGACAATTAGAATAGTGTTTTTTTTGTTGTGTTTAGAGCTTGAGGGAAAAATGGGAAAGAGAGAGCACAGGCACAAACCATAATTTCAGTTAGATGCTAAATATCTGTTGAAGCCACAAGTCACAATCCGTGCATGTGCCCTTGTCTCTGTAATCTGTGCCTTCAGATGACAGAGGGGGTCGAAGTTCCAGTTATTAAAATGACATAACTGTGCGGTCATCTCTTTTCATCCCATTTCAAAGCAGCACGCACGTACACATTCCTGCGAGCGCGTCGGGCCCCCACTTCAAAAGGACCAACGGGATGATGTAAAACAACACATTAGAGCGTTTTCGAGAGTTACTGCAGTGTGGTCCCTGATCCCATGCCGGGGAGAGGCTCAGTATTGTGGCCCTGCCTCCCATGGTCCTCTGTGAGCCCCAGCAGCTCCGAGGAAGAAGACATCCATTATAGCTGCATGTGAAGACAAAGCACAGGCTTAACAGGCTGAAGGCAGGACAGATTACCCTGGCCCAGACATTCATTCATCCTTTGAGGAAAAGACAGGATTGATCGGGAGATATAAAACTAAGCCTCTGACAGTCTTGCAGCAAAATGGGATTTGAGAGAGGGCTGCCTGGTCTCTTGCTGGGTTGGAGTAGCAAACCATCAATTCTCACAAATTAAATGCAAATTGGAGCAAGTTAGTTATCAATAGAATAATGCAGATCAGCAAAAAATGGGTAAGGTATGTCAGTTGAGGCCGATAGCTTCCATATGATACTGTTCACCACAAAAGCACACCGTAAAGATCCCTCTGCTCAAAAACTGACAGGATAAATGAGGCATCATCAATACTTCACATGTGAGACCTCTGCTGAGCTATTTGCTTGCAAAGACGCAGCCTGTTTTCTGGAGCCTTTTGACATAATTCATCTGGATTTAGTGTTTGTAAAAAGCGAAGCATAAGCTCATTAAATTCAGATGCCTTTTTTTTTTTTGAGAGAGACGAGGATCTCTGACAGAACTGACTGAACTGGATTTGCATCCTCAACAAGGCCTGTTTGGTTCAACTTTGCTCCTAAAAACTCCTACTGGTTTATTATTAGTTCAACTTCATTTTAGAAAAGTCTTTCTTCATAAAAATGTTATGAGCTCCTCTATCTACCCAGATCCTCTCAAACCTACATATATGTTTGATTGAACCCATAAGGGCACGCTGAAGCCCTGTGTGCTCACTCCCACGCCCCCCCAGTACTTGTCCCCAGATATAAACTGTTCATCCAGTAGCCATGGAGAACAGGCGCTGCTATATTGAGCTGCCTCGTCTCAGTTTTTACTCCAGTTACGTAAAACTTCGAGACTTCAAACCTTGTTGAAGCGGACACTTCCAGACTGAGGGAAAAGCATGAATAATAGATTATTCACCCACGGGGAACAGAGTCAGAGGGGAGAGGAACGAAGGAGCTGATTAAGACTGATAGATTTCGTAGCAATAACTTCTATTTAAAACTTCATAAAAAGTTAGTCGAGGAGATTATTCACATGATTGGAGGTGGGGCTAAGATTTTCGGAAATTACGAATATATTCGCAGAGTGCTGTGAGAAAATTCAGAGAAATATAATCCTCCTGAAGCCTACCTTTTAAAAAGCTGCACTTAGATTGGATATTCATTAGTGTTCTCATCACATTTAGGGTAATTTATTATTCATACTCAGCCAGACCAAGTGGAATAGATGCCATTGTTTAAAATGGATACACCTCTCTCTCTCTCCTCTATTATTTCACACATGACATCTCAGGAACTATTATCCCAATTTTGACAAAAATTTGGCAACTCCTGCATTAGATCTGGCATCTACAAAACTGCACTGACTGCCTACTGATGAGGATGTGCTATAATAATTAACTAACTAAAACCTTTGAGGAAGCATCTCCAACTTCAATCTACACTACAATGATGAAGTTTAGCACATTTCTGAGAGCTCAGAAGTTCTTTGTTTTAGATTTTCCCAAAGTTAAGTTTTTGTCTGAGATATTATGGAGAATGTTTTACCAAAAACACACAAAAGATGTATTTTCCAACTTTCCCCGAGTGTAATCCCTCCATCCAGATAGTTTCTATGTGATTTGGCAAGGGTTCCAATCTGCTCTCTGCACATCAATACAAAGAGGCTGGAAGGGTTTTCTTTTGTGAAGCTCAAACCGCCAAAATTTGTAAAAAACAAAAACTCAACCAAACTCAACCAAACTCAGCTCTTTTCAAAGACAATGACACGGCTACCCGACTTAATCCACAGCCCTCGGGGACGAAGAGTTTTGTTGGGAACTATTTCCTTTCCAAAGAACACACGGAAACTGAATCTGTCCACCTCCAACTCTCAATGCTAATGAGAGTCGGGCAGACAGGGAAGGTCGTGGCGGACTGGAAACCTCGCCAAAGCACGCAGAAACTATCTTGATGGATAAACTGCAAAAAAGTGGGGAAAAAAAGTTTTCTGTTTGTTCCCTGCAGGTGTCATCACTCACTGGCCTGCATCATCCTTGGAGGCCAACATGTTTACTGTGGACTTGTTTACTTGTTTCTAATTAGCATGACTGATTAGTCAGTGTGCTGACCAGACAGGGTCGATGCCCTGCCATGCTGTCTTGTTGCCAGGGTTACCCACGGCATGCAGGAGGTGACACTGAGGCCGAGACGGTGGAGAATCACAAGTTGGCACTGAAGGCAGCTGGCAGAGGGGAAATGTCTTCTGCTTCTGCACTCTGCCGACTCTTTCCTCATCCACGTCTCCATCCCTCCTGTGTTTTCCACCACTTGCTATTCTCTCTGCCTCCTTGTTGCTGCATGCGTTTCTCTCTCTCTCTTTCTCTGTTTCTCTCTCTCTCTCTCTGTTTCTCTCTCTGTCTGCACTGTACCCCCCCTCCACACACACACACACACACACACACACACACACATCTCCCTTTCTCAGGCTCAGCCTTTGATCTTGCTGGTCCCAGCACAAAGGTAGACAGTGATGCTGTGTGGCTGTTCTTTGCCCATTAATGTCTTAACTCTTGCTCTGCCTGAGACCTCATTTCCCCACACCGCACTGTCTAATGACAGGCCTGGGCATGCTAATCACAAGCATTTTGTGTGTATGTGTGTGCGTGTGTGTGTATGTGTGTGTGTGAGAGAGAGAGTGAGAGAGTGACAGAGAGAGAGGGGCAAAAGGTAAAATCAAGTGAGATGAGGAACCTTGAGGTGTGGAATTCATAAAAACTGAAATAAATGTGGTGCCAGCAATAACAGTGCAATCTCCTTATTACTGACAAAAAAAAAGCACAAAATCATAACCTGTTATCTATTTCACTAATACAGAGCACATTGGCCTGTGACAGGGGATTATTCTGGGTTGTTATGTACTAGTAATAGAATGACAGGGAATTGAAAGACAATGATAATTAAGATTCAGACAATTTCTAGAAGCTAAAGTTCTTTTTATTCTGTTTTTTTTTCCTGTACCTGTCTGAATGGAATAATACTTTCAGACAGAGATTGTTATGTGAAGCATAATACTACTGTAAATTAATGAGGATTTTCCGAAAGCAGCATGTAGAAATAAGATTATTTGAAACTAATAAGTGCATCAGAGAAGTGGCAGGACAGCGGCTTTCATAAATATAATGGAAATCAAGGTAAACTGGTAAATTTTAAAAAATCCATCCATGCCTGCCCAGCCTGATACAAATATTTTGAATATCAAGAGAGGATTACTGAAATGAAGCATAACCAGGAGAAATCAGAAAGGTAAAAATTACAGTTAAGACATCCCGACGCTCGCCACACTCCTCCCTCTCAGTTTACCTCCTGCCTCCATCCCTCCGTCTCTCTCTGCTCGCCCGTCTTATGTCACTCTTCCTCCCTTTTCGCCCTCCGCCTTGCTCTCTCTCCGTGCTCTCCATCCCTTTTCCTTTTTTCTCTCCCTCTCTCTCTCTCTCTCCTGGAGTGATGGCTCAATTACTATTCCTCACAGTCGAGCTTCAAAAGGATCAAAATGGAGCAGGATTTCTTGAGCATGTAAAAAAGATGGACTTTTAATTTTCTCTTTCTCCCTCTCTCTCTGTGGCTGTCAGTGTTCACTCAGCTTCATAGCGAATTGTGACACTAGTAATTTAAGAGTCCTGTGGCCTGGATGAGCTGTGGATCGATGCAGTGACCTTTGTACTTCGCAGCCGAGGATGGTGAAGGCTCCTGAATGAATGAATGAGGGAATCAATCAAAAAATACACTCACATACAAACTGCAATGTGTGTTCTATGAAGAGAGTACACCATCAAATCAGTTATTTCTGCTGTGTATTAAAACTCAAACCTCTTGCGTCAACAGCATAACAATAATGGCCGTGCATTCTTCTAGACCTTTCCATTGACCTCCCTTCCAGTCATATATCCATATACATCTTATTTACATCCCCCTTCTCCGTCTCCCCCAACTTCTCCTCCTCCTCTCTCTCCTCAGTCCTCTCTTTCCCTAAGTGCTCCCTCCCAGCCTCAGGCCTCAGGGACCCGCACCACTTGATTGTGTTTTGATGTTCGAGTGAAACTTACAAGTGCACTCAGCACTCAAGACCCATAACATACATTTTCAAGACCCTTCACCCAGAGGAAAATGCAGAGAAGGAGGAGAGAGGGGAAGAGTATTTACTATTACTACTGTCAGTACAGCACACACACTCGCAGGTGCATAAATACACACAAATCCCTGTATTGCTATATATGTCAGGGTAAATGTATGGTATGTCAACTCAGATTGAAGACTGAATCCTGATTGAAACCCTGGACCGAAAAACATCATTTTCCCAAAGTCACACAGTTTTGGAAACTCAAGAAAGTTAAAAAAAAAAAGAAAAAAAGAAAAAAAAGCTTAGCTTGTACTAGATTCTACTCACTTTTGTGTAACAGAGAAAAAAAAGCAATCATCCAAAAAGAAAAGGCAGTTAATAATGACTAACCTGACCCTGGTGAAGCCTGTTAGGTCAATATACATTCATCATTTGTACTGTCTTGCAGTCGGTGCCGCCAAGGCTTTTTATATTTTTTTCTCACTTGAGACAGCCTGCCTTGGTTTTCTTTTTGGATCAATGCGTTTTAGAATTTTTCTTAACAAGTTTTCCAGTATCAGTTTGAGGCTACCTGTCCCTCCAAAGAGCATCTGTCTGTTCATATCAGACCCAAACACTGCTTTCTCCCTCTGTCCTTGTTTGACACGTTTACTTGTTTTTGGCAGCCCACAGACGTTGATACGCCCTTGCAGAGCATCGGTGTCTCTGTGTTCATGTCTCTCCTCTCTGTGATGAGGTCCTGTGGGTGGATGATACCTCTGTGGCAGCTGGCTGGTGGCCCGGCGATCAAAGCTGGTCTGAATGAAGACTTCTCTTCTTCTAGAACTAAAGCCCTGGGAAACTGGATTTGAATAGCATTTATTTTCCCCTGATGTCACAGTTAAGTGTTTTTTTTTTAATTTTTCCTTTTAGAAATTCACTGGTCTGTCACTGGGTGTAGACTTTGTTTTTGGAGAGGTAGTTGAAACGTTCTAAGCACTGATGGGCGTGCATTTGCAATTTTACCCAGAATACCTTAGGATACATTGAGATACATTCATCACATGTAAACAAGTCCTTATGGATCTTCTTGACAGCTGGAGAAAAAACATTAGAAATGATTTGACATTGTTGACACAAAGAGTCCACCGTATTAGGATATGCATACTCGTTCTGACCAGTGGTTAAAGCACCATTTAAAAACATCACACACCAGGGGGGCCTGCCGTTGTGTGAAGGCTCAGCAAGAACCGTGATTACATGAAGCAACGTGTGGTTTTCTCCTTCCCTGCCACTACAAAATAAGCAGCGCACCAGTGGACATAAAGGCTCATGGAGCAGCAGGTAGAACAGAGCAAATATGAACTAACCTGATGAACCAGAGGATGAAGAGTCCGAAGATTTATATCCAGCACCATCTGTGAGTGAATGGTGTGTAGACAATGTCTGTTAAAGGGACCATTTTTTGTAAGTTTACCTACTAACTATTTAGCTTATGTTAAATAGCCCCAATTGCTAATCTGATTGGCTGAGATTAGTCACAATGTTTGCTGGTAAAATATATTGCAAACCAATGTTGTACCTTAGTTATGTTCATATTCTGGACTGAATGAGCAAACATCCAAGACTTTCACTTGCCAGTAAACATGATTTGATTTATTCTGGTTTGCTGCAGCTAATTAGAACAGTAGGAGGAGTAAAGAGGCAGCAGTTGACTGACACATATCCGCCCACTGAAAAGATGAGATGCAGATTCTGGAGAAAATGTATATTTTAAATTTATCGTTCAACTACATGACACGGCCTGTCTTCCACATTGGGATACAGCTTAACATGTAACAAAGCAACAGAAAGGAAGATAAATTACAGTTTTAAGTGTCCTGTGACTTTAATAAGTGCCGCAACTGGGGAATACAGGAGTGTGAATTCAATAGAGAATAAAGCTATTACCATTGCGGTTTTTATATGTACAAGCTAGAAAGTAAATGATGAATAATTGGAAAGGCAAAGTGGCTGATTCCTTCATGTCTTGTGCACTCTTCCCTTGTTAACAAGCACCAAGAGACTAATTGGCTGGGCCAATAAGGAGAATAATGGCTAACATTAACTGAACTACAGACCGTGGACCAGAAATTAATTTTTAATTTTCTCATTTCTCAGGGGGGAGTTTTCCTTTTAGAAGTATACTTAAGTTCCTGCAACATAAACACAATTGAACTGAGACATGCAGTGAGTATACTGTAATTCTCTGTAGCAGATGGACTGGCGATACCCAGACAGACAGACACACACACTGACCAAGTTCTGTATATAGGAAGTTCAATATTCACAGAGATTTGTTAATTAGGGTTTTTTTCTCTTTCTTTTTTTCTTTTATACTGTTTTAGTTGTACAATTTCCACTGCATTATTTCCTCACCTGGTATTTCATCACCAAACAGTTCTCAGTTTTTGTTTTTTTTGTCAGTGGATATAAATCAACGAGCAAAGAAACACACTGAAAAGCCCTCGGGGCAACAACAGCGGTGTAATCACAGAATGGCTCCAGTATGAAAACAGACAGTCTTTTGTGTTGTTGTGCCCTTGCCACATTCATTATGCACAACTAGTTAAAATGAATAATGCAGGTGACTAAACTGTTCTACAGAAGTGGCTCAGTTATCATCATGCATAATAAATATATTATTAAAAGGTACTTAGAGATTTTAGTCACGCAATGAGGCAGCATAATCACTTTGCCAGACTTCTGCATCAGGTCTGTAAACACTGCGCTCGTCTTCTGCACAACTTGCTAATCATCCCGAGCCCCGGATGCACCAAAACAGCATCAGACTGTCACACGGAGAGAAAAATAAGGGTGACAGTTTGTTGTGTGTACAGGAACTGAAACCACCAAAGCTACACTTGTTGGAGGCAATTGATTCATCAGAGACATTTGCTGTAAAAATGAAAGGCGATCTAATGGAGCTGAGAATCTAACAAAAGGTGGCAACGCTGTGTGAGGAAACTGAGTCATCAGTCTGTCTGAAACAGGCCGGAGTAGAAAGAAAGGCACACATTTTGACTTGCGGAGAAATGGTTTATCTAATTAGGCGGAAAATGTCTCCGTCTCTTTTCCCCCCTAATTAAATGGTCACATAAAACTTTAATCCTCTGTTAGCACTAGTCAGTAGTACTACCCCTCCCAATTCCCCCGCTTTCCCAGCCATCTTCTGTCCACTCGCATGTACTAGCCATCACTCATTAGCTATAACAAGGAAATTATAGAGGTTTTGAATTATTAATACGCTTTTTAGGGGCTATAGTGCCCTAACAATATTGGAAGACCATGTAAGAGATAGTGAGTGCTACAAAGAGATAGAAGTTCTTGGATTTTTTAAGGGGTTTTGTCCTAACCATGTTGCATAGTGTATATTACACTTAAGTCAACTCCAAGTGCATTTTTTTGATAATAGTAATAATAATAATGAATAAATAAAAGCAACCAGGGATAATATGTTAAAGAAGAAATAAAGACTGACTAATTCTTAACGCTATAAAGTGGCTCAAGCAATGCGAAATGCGAAACATGCTATTTTGATATCGACTCTCTTTTTAAATATCAGACATAGCACTATGCACAACAACACACTGAGTTTATTGAAGACAAGGTTAATCATGTTAACTGAGAGGTAATGAGGTGGAAGATCTCTCTATGGAGATGAAACGGCTGGCTGGCATGAAAGAGACACAATGGACCGAATGAGCTTCTGACCTTTAGTAGAATCAATGAGCCATAAGGCAGAAGAAGAAGTAAGAAGATAGAGAGAGAGAGAGAGATACGTTATAACACCGTGGATGGATAGAGATGGAGAGAATAGGAGTAAAAATAAAGAAAATCAAAAGGAGAGGAGAAAGAAGAGGTGGATGTGGAAGGTAGAAAGAGGCGACATCTTATTTGAAATCTACATTTTTTATGGTTCTGAAACTCACAATTGAGTGCCAGTCTGGACCTGAGTTACATAACCTTCAACTGAGGAGTTTGGAAAGATACTTTGTCGACAGTTTGTTTTGTTCTGGTTGGAACATTCTGTTTTTTTTTTTCTTTTTTTTAAGTTGGGGATTTGTCTTGTTTGTCTGTCAGTGTCGCTCCCTCTGTAAGTATTTACATATGAAGAATTAACCAATTAGTCATAAATCTTAAGGCTTGAGCTACATATTCATGGGTGAAATACGTTGTAAGTCCCCTTGCTCGACTATGTTGCAGCGGATATCTGAGCTGCTGGGCGAGAGGACATCATCCCGGTGCCGCCGCTCTCAAATCACCGCTGGAGGAGCGATTCATGGGTTTCACTCTCGCACATTATCAAATTGGCCCTGAGCTTAATCCTCAGCTGGACACTTTGCCTTCAGAGAGAGAGAGAGAAAGAGAGACAGACAGCTGGTGGAGCAGCTTTTCAGAAATGTCTTCATAGAGGTTTCTGGCACAGCTCCTTGCACTTCAAGACTGCGGTTTGGAAATTTAAACGACACAAATGCCAAGGGGCGACCTCTCTTTAATTGAGGGGCAAATGAAAAACCAACAGATTGTAGAGTAGGTCATGCTTCATTTTGGACCGCTGGATCTTATGTATTATTCACAGCCAGGGCTATCAATGCAGTCAACACAGCCTGAAACTCTGGTACACATTGTCCTCTTACAAATACAACATGCCAGTTTGAGCTTGGACTTTTATCCAGTTCAGAGTCGCCTAGTGTGGATGATAATTAACTTTTCCAGCACAATAATAATATACACTTATATATACAATATGGGCTAATGTTAGGCTGAAATGGACAAATGATCGGGCTCCATATTTGTGTCATGGATCAACATGAGATAGAAGAGCAGAGCGCATGAAGCAGAGCAGAGCAAGAATGTGAGTGAACATGCTTGACATAATGATGATGTGTAATTCCTTTGACAACAGTTGTCATTTCAGTATCACAACTTTTTTAGCAACTTGATTTTTTAAAGCACCTCACAGCTTAAAATTCTCAGATGTTGGCTTATGTTAGGCTTATGGTAACCACAGACATAAAATAAATCAAATACATGGCCGAACTTTAACACATAACATAGCACTGAATGATGCCATTAAGTAACGTTTTAATAACTGATTTTTTTTTTTCAGACACTGTACGTCTGTCAAAGAACAACTTTAAGACGGCTGTCCAGGCCTGCACTTATAAAATACTTTTGAAGGACACAAAACCTTTAACCACCCCTCAATCACTCAGACGATTCAACATCCCACTGGGCCCCCTTAGACACAGCTTCGATCCAATTCCTAAACCACAAATCTGGGCCTCCCCTCCTGCCACTGAGATCGATTGTGTCAACAGGTGTCGAAAATGTGGTCACACATTTGCCGAAGCCCTTTTTCAGCTTAAGAGCAACAGAAATCAGCTCGATAGGCAGTGGGAGGAAGAGGATCCTGGTCTGTCTGATGTCCTGCAGAGGTTTGGTCTCTCACCTTCTCTTTGCACTGGAGATGAAGGGCTGAATTCTTAAAATGTCCTTTGATGTGACTGAGTATACAAACTTTAAGCTTTTATAAAGCCCTTACTAAACCAAACAAGTCGAACTGGCAAACGGAGTCTAACAAATTATTTGACTTGGCGAGGTTACATTTTCAACCGATGAGTTTATGTAATTCAGTCAGTTTTCAAAAGATCTTAACCTGGCAAGTACGTTTAGATTTCACAGCCAAAGATCTGAACACAATCAGTCCAAGGGCACCAGACACATTAATCTGAGTTATATTACACAATGCCATGGAAATTTGATTGTCGGCTCTGTTAGACCTGTAGACCAATTATTAAATGAATACTTGCAGACTTGGTTTTTAGATAAATCCTGTTACTTCGAACCACATGAACATAATCAAAATGCTGCCTTGAGCTGTTTCCAGTAAACTGTACTGGTTTCCATGTAAACGTATAATCTGGTCAAACAAAGACAGGCCTCCATTAGAGCCACCAGGATCCTGTCTGACCACACTGGACTGCACACCATCAGGCAAACATCTCCAAAAGGCGCAGCAGATGAATAGTTGTCCCCACAGCTACCACACTATTCCCATTTACACCCTCACACTAATAAAAGTCCACAGATGGCAAAGTCCTCGGTCTTCAAAACGGCAGATAGACCTGTTAAGAGAACTAGATGTTCTAGGAGATAAAGATATGGTGGTCTTGGTAAAGGTGATTGTGAATGCAATTTAAAACCTGAATCTGCTGATGAAGAATACACTACACGTCCTCATTGAGTTATAATGAGTGTTCTTGTTTATTGTCCATTTATTTGATCCCCATTATTTATTAACAGAGTAACAATGATTCCTTCCTGGGGTCCACAAAAACATGAACAAATTGTTAATTGTGACCTTTCTGATTATGACTGCAATGAAACCCCACCGCCCCACCCCCCCGGAGGCTGGCAAAGTTTATCAATCGAACAACACTACATTCTTGGAAGAAGACAAAACTAGCTTGGAGTGGAGATTAAACTTAATATCCGTATGACTTCATTTTCATATTGCCCATTTTCTCTCTGCTATGAGCTTGCTCAATGCTCAGTGTTCCATTTAATAGCAATGAGGTTGTGGTTAATAGCCACGGCGGAGGTGGGCTTAGTCCACTGGACTGTAATGCACAAGTGATGATTCTTCCTGGGTGACTTGAATCCTGCTGACTTAACAGCTTCAAGGCTGTTGTGCCTTTAGGTAGATAACATTCTCGGTTTTACCACTCTACTTCCAAGTTCAAATCAGGATTTTTGCAGCTTATCAATTATAATGCATTCTAAAAGGAAGGAGTGCGAATGGAAAATCACAACTTTCAGATCCTGTTGTAACTGAAAATGGAGAATACTTTGGCGCAGTGACACAAAAGACCTCTGGCTTTAAAATACGTTGAAAACACATTTTTTTCACTCGTCACTTTGCCAGCCTTTGAGTCATGAAGTCGATCAGTCAATTAAAAAGGTCTTCAGAAAAATCAAATGAACATAAACAAAGCCAGCACAATGGCAGTATAGTTATTTAATACCAAGGTCAAAGTATATGAATGAATATAAGAAAAGAAGAAAGAATTACAGACTATATTCATTTATAATAATTCGATTAAACCATGTGCACCCCATCTGTTAGGTGCATAGTTAGATACCATTACTACAACATTTAAACAGAAAAAAATAAGAACCATCAGTATCTGATCAGTATTTTTTATAAGGAGACTAAATGCTGGTTTTGGGCGAACACATAATTTTCTTCATTTGGAACGACCCACCATGATCTGGGAAGGAACTGATGGCCTCTGCATAGTGACTTCAAACACGTTCATGCATAATGCATTTCACAATCACTTAGTTGAAAATTAAATTAGCCTCTATGAATGCATTATAATTCCTGTACACAAGAAGTGATGGCTTACTGGTATTCACTTGAAGAAGAGGGCCAATCTGTGAAACACTCAGCATAACCTAACATTTGCTGTTTGTATGCCAAGTACACACACTCTCTCTCTCTCACAAACACACACTCACTACTCACACACACACACACACACACGCTTTTGCCTTATTTTTTTCCCACTTTCTTCTCTGCTTTACCTCTAATTACAGCCGTTCACCCCAATTCTGATTAATGTATGGTAAAAATTTGCACAATTATTCACCTAAAAATCAAGAACCCATTAATTTGAAAATTTCTTGTAATTAACTGCCTCTCTGTTTCCCTGTCTGCTTACCAAATATTTTTCATCCCTCTCTGACTTCTTCCTCTCCTCTCTTCCTCCCTCCTCTCCTCCTCTCTCTCTTCTCTGCCTTACTGCTCCGTCCTCAAGCTCCACTTCTTTCCTCACTCTTCTGCATGACCAGTTCCATGTCAGCCCTTAATTGTGTTTTGATGTTCCTCCAGACCTGCAATTGAGCTCCATTCTCGCCAGCCAAAACAGAATAGACATTTGTCAATGCGCATGCATCACAAGATCCCCCCCTCTCTTTCCCACATTTCCTTTTCCTCCCATTTCCTCCCCTTTCCCCCTTCCTTTCCCCCTTTCTTCTGT
>OMLF01043666.1:0-19496 GCA_900302615.1 Holocentrus rufus
TTTTTAGCAGCTGCCAGTGCCAAAATACCTGCAATCACATCACTGATTGGGTGTGGCCAGAACTGCAACATGCCTGAAAGTTTCAACCCCTAGAGGGCAGTACATCAATTTTCTGCTGGCGTTGACTCACTCTTTGACGTTACCTGACTGAACTAGCATGGTAGAGACTGGTGTCTCTCTGCTGCAGCGCCAGCCAGCTAATTACAGCCTTATATGACGTCGTCAGTCTTGAGGCCAAAATTAAATGGTTTGTATCCTTGTTCAAATCTGTGTAGATATCTTCCATTACCGATAGATTTAACAATGTTTGTTTTTTTGTCATGATGGGAATCTCAATAAAGATATTCACTTGGTTTCCTTTTGGTTGGCTGCCAGTTGGCCCATTAGCAGCTGTAGAATCCCCTATGCGGTGCCAGATCGATTCAATTACATTTCAATGTTCTTCATCCATTCATTTTAGGGTAAGAGGAGGGACAAAAGTTGTGCAGTGCTTCTAGTGGCTTCATGGTGTCTAAGCATTTCTTTAAACAGTAAATTAATTATGCTAGTGTTGGTATTTATCAAACAGTACAACCACTTTCTGTCTGCCTATCACAATGCTGATAAGAGAAATGCTGCGCGGAGGAGGGAGGTAGATATTGTTGATCCCTCTGTATGCTGTAAAGATGAACATAGTAGTTGTTTTGTCTCAGTTGATTTGAATAGATTGAAACTTATTTCTCCAACTTCATGCACTTGTTTTTAAAACAGTTTGTACGCAGCAATATAAACTCTTTGAATATCAAAATAATTGGGTCATGCAAACTCAGTTCACTCCCACTCACTACCACTTGTCACTACATCCAACAGTGAGCAGTTTGCCCCAGCTCTATGTGAATTCATCATCTACAGCGGGGTTTCAGTGGTAGACAACTGTGAACTGACAGTGGTGTTGAGAAAAAAAAACAAAACAAGTAGTGCAACAATAACGATCACATCTGTTTTAATACGACCTACTTTTTTCAAACACATTTCTGTCACAGCATTTGCCTTTGAATTTTGCCTGAATTGAAGCGTCTCTCCTAACACCAGGTCGGCTATTTCACTTTTTTCATTGCTGTGCCTGCTGTCCTCAGTAGTAATTTCTCAGTAATTTGCAGTAATTTCGTCAAGATTTACTTTTTGTCTGAGATTCACTTACTGAAAATGTTTTTTTTTTTAGATTTACTAATTATTATAGCAATGCAGACAAACTATGATTTCAGTGTTCAAATACAATGTGGGTGTAGGCCTTAGGATCCAGTTTTGTACCATCTATCTATGTGGTCTAGATTGGAAATGTGACTCCATGCAGCTTTTTATTGTTCACCCTAATTAGAGAACGTCACATGGATGGGGAACTGACAGAATTTGGACACTTTGTTTGTGAACATAGTCTTACTGTGCGAGTGAGTGAGCAGGTAACAGGTTCATCGCCTTACTCACAGATCCTGCGACAGGACACGTGGCTGTTGTTGTGGATCGACCCTGTGACCTTTTGGTTATGAGGGACTCTTATTTACTTTGCGACCTTGTGAGACAGGACAGTCACCTTAGGAAGAGAGGCTTAGCAGAGAAATGTTTGGCTGAAATGGATGAAAAGTTTTACTCACGAGGAAGTCAAATCGATGTGGAGGAAATGGCAGGTAGCATAGACAGGAATGCATCGCGCTCATAATTTCGTGAATATATTGTACCTTGAGTGTAAGTTGGGTGTCAGTATTAAAGTAACCTGCCCCTAGGTGTGTGTATAACAATCACTTTCCTCTTTGACAATATGGCACGCTAATCAATCTACACACTGTTACAGAAATCAACAGCAATTAATGTAGATCAGTGAATAATTTTTTTAATCATGTCCTCTGTGGGTTTGAAATTTTAGCATAAAATGCAAATGATTTTTGATCTTTTGGCCCCAGGTGACTTTAAACAGAAAACAGAAAAAGCCTTGATGTTTCCATAGGGATAAGTCGCTTCTGGCAGGATATGATTTATGATTCACCTGCTCTTGCAATGTCAGTAGCATTTTATCCAGGAATCCCCATTCCCCCACATTGTTGAGGTTTTCACCCTGGGTTTGGAGTGAATTACCTGTCTCAGGAAAAAATATTGCTATCTGGCATCTGTCTCAACACTGTACCCACCCATGCTCAATTTGAATTCTGCCTTTCAAGGACAAGTTTGTGTTATGTATAAAAGTTAGCTGAGCTCACAGTACATTTGTCTTCATAGATTTTGGCAAATGTAAATGCTCCTTTGATTTCAGTGGAGATTTTTGCCTCTGGGATAATGTGGTGCAAATTTATGATATCAGTACCCAGACTCCTCACAGAAAAATTATTAAAAATGATCAGAGATAATTAAAGAGTATTAAATCATCACTGTGCCAGAGTTTATATCAGTCCACACCTTTTAGAGGTAATTTCACACTTTTGATAGTTTTGAACAGTCACCCCAGGATTATTTTAGCTCTCTGAGTGGACGGACAACTCTCAAGTCAATACCTGTGAATTCAAAATAAGTGTCACCAAAAATTAACACATATTAACACTGGAAAATCTGCTGTACAATTTAAAGATAAATGGAGCAGGTCTAGGGCTACAATCATCCTTCTCACATAACACCAACCAAAAACCACTTCAAACTAAATCCCTCTAATAATAGTTTATATTTAGTTATCCATTCATTTTGCAACTAGTGATCTCAAATCCTGAGTTTAATCCAAAGTCCAGCTCACTTTTAAGGATTTGAGGAGTAGTGAACGCAATTAAGTTTAATATATTCATAACCTTGGATGAAATTTAGTTTGTACCTAAAGCAAATTGA
This sequence comes from Holocentrus rufus, assembly GCA_900302615.1. Classification (NCBI taxonomy): domain Eukaryota; kingdom Metazoa; phylum Chordata; class Actinopteri; order Holocentriformes; family Holocentridae; genus Holocentrus; species Holocentrus rufus. Next base: position 2,845 of record OMLF01043666.1, read on the forward strand.
GGATCAAAGTTGAGTTAGAGAGTAATAAATAAATCATGTGGACTTAAAGTATTTTTGCTTCCCCTAAACCACATATTACTTTTGCTACTCCATGTTTGGTTAAATTTTTTATATCGGCCTTGTAACACTCAAACATCATTAAATGTGTCATAAATTAAAGATTTCTGAGAATTAAGGCAGCCTAATCAAGTGTTATCCCTCACTTTGTTGCAGGAACAAAAAATAGCAAAGAAGTGCAAAAGTTTCCAATCCAGAAGTTCATTTTTTTCATCTTAAGAGGAATAAAATCACCAGGGTCACTTTCTTGTTTTCTGATGGACCAACACTTGCAGGAGGTTGCATAGACAATAGAGAAGAAATCAACACATGAACAGTTTTTATTTGGCCCTCTGTGAGGCAAAAAGATAAAGATAAAAGAAGTATGTAAAAAGCCACTTACTGTCATTTGCTTAGCCCATAATACTTGTACACTTCCATATGAAATACAGCACAAACCCTGAACGAATGAGGTCTCACTGAACCAGATCATGTCACAGATTGTGCGAGCTTTGACCCAAATACTCTGAATCACCCATGGTCACCACTAGCCAATGCGCGATAAAAAGTGACCTGCTGTTTCTCCGAGGCCAGTGTCACTGTAGCAAGCCACTGAGCAACATTGGGACCAATGGAAAAAAAAGAAGTGAGAAAATAAGGGAGACGAGGGAAATCTGTCGGGTGTAGAGAAAATCCCCTCGCTTTAGTGGGCTGACACCATTTTGCAGTAACAGGTTGGGCTGAAGGCACCGGTCAGGTATTATTTTTCATTTCAGCCACGCTTTATCTGGACAGTCTGATGCTGATTCTCACTAAGTTACTATAATGTGTCACTAAAAGGTCTTTTGAGTTTGAGGTGATACAATAGAAATTGATATTTATGTTGTATCACATATTCTATTGTATCAGTGTCTAGGTTTTGGGTTACACAGTCTGTAGAGATGCAGAAAATAGACCAGGGATGCAGTGATTATTTCAAATATCCAAATAAACCATTTCTTGCATTTCTTCTACATCAATATGTCAGATGTTTGTCATATTCACGTATGAACGTGACTCACATAGCTTACCATGAATTTTATCTTTAAAGAAATGCTCCAGCGTTTTGGGCAAAATTCTCCAAATTACCCAGAGCAAGACAAGATGCTCTATCATTTTCACCTCTGTACATGCACTGGTTCCCTTCCTTGTTTCAGTCTGGGTTAGTCAACAAAAGCGTATTTTGCACAAAACGTTGGAATATTCCTTTAATACCAGGGCTTAATGGGGACTGTACAGGTTAAAATCCTTTGAGACTCATAAGGCAAATGGTTAAATTCACAATTTGAGTGGGAGAAATACGTAATGGCGTTTTTTTCTTTTGGCCAAGGCATCTGACCTTGCAGTTTGTCCTTTGAAAAGAGGCTTATGTCCTTGCAGGTAAGAGGGAGGGATGAGAGACAAAGACAGAGAAGAAGAAGAAAAGGAAGATAGTTTTTTATTTTTAATTCTTTGCCGAATACAATGCTGATTCACTCCCACACGAGCAGACCTGAAATGATAGATTATCTCAATTGACTCAGCTGCATCACATCATCTGCTGTAGGAATCCAGTTCAGATGGGAACACAGCCGACGCCCTTCCTATAATATGACGCCAAATTAATCATGTCAGTTTCGTTTAAATACTCTCCTAGCCTCAAATACTTTCATCTAGCTCTGTAAAAGAAAATGTTTTACCCAAGATTAGAGTTTGCCAATACATCAGGCTGATATTTGCCTACTAATAAAAAATTTATATCTGTTGGTCAGTGTTTTCCACTGATATGATAGAGGTGAATAAATGATTTTACTCAGATTTAGAGGTGTCGGTCTGAATAAAATGTAATGAAACCTGCATCACCCTGCCTTAAGAAGCTTCCTTAAATAATTCCATTAGTCTGTCTGGTTTTCAGGGGAGAGTTTTAGTATCATGTGATGGTCTAAATACTGTTTCAGAGGCTTTTCCACCCTGAAGACTAAAATTCTGGCGTGGGAGGGAGGACAGAGCTGAATCCTTGTATTTTATTTATTTATTTTTGCATGAAAATATTCAAATTTAAAGATTTTGAAGTGGCATAAAAGATTGCTTCGGTAAAAACAACAAAACATCCATTTCAGTATCTTATTTTGCCTTTATTTTCTTTCCCAGCAAAGGAAAACTGTCGGGCCACAGGGGCTCTGACTCTTACACTCTACAACAGGTTCCTGACACAATAATATTAGTGATCCAGGAATTCATCCAGCTTCCTACTGCTGCACTTGATCTATGGTTGCTCTAGATAGGAGGTTCAGCTAAATGCCTAAAATGTGAATGCAGATGTGTCATCATGTATCATCAGACACATCAGCGTGAAGCTCGGTTCCAAATGAAACCATCACACCTGGTCACTGGTCGCTGCTCTGTGACAGTTAACCTGAATTATGTGGGAATCAAATGGGCCCGGCGCAGGGGGAAACCAAGCATCTGCTCCCGCAGGCTAAGGAGCCATTTTAAGAGCTTGACTTCAGTGCTGCTCGAGCGCGAGAAATGCAGCCTCTCGGCAATATGCCTCCTGTTATCCAAGGACAACTGTGTCTCTCTGAGGCTCTGGTGTGCGGAGGGAAGATATTCTGCCGTGTGTGCGAGAGTCTTCATCAAAGCAGATGCATGCCACTGTGTGCCAGCCGCTAATGCCTCCTGGCATGTGATGTCTCTTAAATTACCACTGCTGCTTACCGTCATAAGGGAAGAGTGTTTTGAATCGGCACGCACCTCCGCCAAATGTGTGTTTAATCTGCCACCTTGCTTCTCACTTTAATTCAGTTCAGCTTGACTTGTCATTCCACCTTACACAGGTACACAGTGAAGTGAGGTGAAGTTTTTCTCGGGGTCAAAGCATATTTCAGTGTCTAAAACGAAGATAATGCAAAATTAAACTGCAAAATAAGGAAACATGGTGCAGCAAGAAAAAGGTCAAGTATGACACTGTAGTAATCAGACCTGAGATTTAAGCATTATAGTATTAAAGGTTCTCCATGTAGCATCTTAACATGAGTAAATCATTGCCACATTAATTTTGTGATACTAGTATAATTATGATTAACTATATAATGCATTTTACATTTACATTTCACTGCATTGAATTTTACACTATGTGTCTACAGTCAGACTGTTAGGGCATAAAAGAGGAAGGCGAGCGCTGTTCCTTCTATCAAATACTGATGGAAGAATCACGTCCTACATGTTTGTTCTTGTTGGTAAAGCCAAAGGAGAAACATGGTGAAGATGCTGATGTTGAAACAGTGACACGACTAATACCAATTTTGACCGTGGTATCGCTTGTTTGTGGTAATTATACCAACATATCAATTTACCAAAAAAGGTATCCTGATGTTTAAAAAACTAATCACAGCACCTTTAACTGCTGTTGTGTTAATGACTGATGCAAAGTCTTTTAAAGCTTTCCCATGTGCACAGAGATTATGATGGACTTGTAGATGTTGAACCCTGTCAAGCTTCTATTGTATACAGGAGTAAAGTTTAAAATTATGGCAATAAGTGAAGTGCAGTGCTTATCACTGCATTGCACTTCCCAGAGATCACCTGTCAATCAGACATTGTGGGTGGGACTGTGACATCTTTCTCCTTGGATTTCTTATTGATGAAGTTTGAATTTCTGTTTTCTTTACCTGTTCAGCCATGGTGGCTATTGCTGCTCATGCTAACTACACAATTCTTCGTAAAATGCATCACTTCCTGTGCAGCAGGAAAGAGTGACTACCACCAAGTGTTTTTAAAAGCAAATGGAAAGGCTTTCATGAACAGGGTATAGGTTTAATCACTAGAGAGCAGAAAAACAGAATTATCACGACAACAATTGTCGACATTTATCAAAGCATTCACGTTGTCTGCGACACTCCTCTTGGTCTTTGGTGCAAAAATCTCCGTTTTATCCTCAGACGATGGCCTCTGGTTGCCGTGGTGATCCATCAGACTGCCAGAGGCGCCGCCTTTATTTGGAACATTTTTCAGAAACAAAGTGAAATCTCAGCAGGCTTTCGTTCTTAAAGCGACTCCCTAAAATACCTGCAGCCTCTTTGTTATTTTATGAGCCTCAAAAAGCACTGAGAGAATGAGGGAGAGATTCAGAGAGGAGGACTACAGAGACAGAAAGAGAGGTAACATAAAGAGAGAGATACCAAGGGAGGGGGGTGTTGATGTAAAAAATAAAAAGCAAAGTCACTGTGTGTCTTGAGTCTTATCTAAATGACCTCAGATATCACGTTCACCCAGATGCTGAACTGGGCCTGATTTGAGGTAAACAGCTTGACTTTGGGAGGATTACACTTTTGAGCTTGCGGTAGCAAAAAGCCGGCCAGAACTCTTGCTAGACTAAGCCATACTCAAGTGTCAGTCTCTGCGACTAGAGCTCAAGGACGCTGGGATGTTTAGCTAACTGTACTGCTCTGAAGTGAAACTTAGCATACTGGATTTATCAGAGTGCTCCAGATCAGAGAGTTGAGATGAGTTTAGATCAGTGGGTCTAGATAAGTCAGAAACTAATGCAATCATTCCCACTAGAAAATAAGGAAATGATATAGATGTCAGGTTTTAGTTACCATTGAATAACAGCGATGACAGATTTAATCTCTACCACAGCCATGTGTCCTGTCACAGTGTCCTTGAGCAAAACTCTGAACCTTTAACTGCTCACTCATTGTTATTCGCTCTGGATGAGAGCTCCGACTTAATGTCATGAATGTAAATGATATGCGGCTCCATGCTTTAGTTTCCCCCTCATTATAATCTATTGGCACTACACGCACAGCGTATGTGACTCAAAAGCAATATCATTCCACTATTTATGCAGCGAGCGTTTATGGGAGTAAAAACAATCATGCACTGCGTGAGATCTGCAGGTTTACTGCCGGCTGCAGTGTCAGATTTAAATGCCGTGGTGTGTCTACTCGCACTCGCAACCCAGCATGTAAATATAACCCTCTTTTCTCTAGCACCCTCGTATTCCCGCCCTCCTCAGACACAGGCAATTATGCTATTCACTCTCTGCCAAGCTCTGCTCCGAACCATGACTCTCTTCCCATTAGAAGTCACTTAAGCATCATGCTGGAGGAGGCTAGTGGAGTTGTGGAGAGGGTCTCTTTCTTTCACACGCGAACACACACACACACTTGTGGCCCTGCGTAAGTGGCTTTCCAAACCGGTGAGACATCTCAGTGTGAGCGACAGGAGAAGGAGCTCCATCTTCATCTTCAGTCTATCATTCACCTCCTACCCTCTTCAGTCCTCAACACCTGATCAGTCTGCAGTGAAGTTTAGACCTGCCTGCCCCGCTCTGATTCTCCATTTCCGCCTGTCTCATAGCATCTGGCGATAATTGACACCTTTGTTGAGTTTATTTTAATTTAACAATCATAAAACATAGAAGAAAAAAAATGTAGAAAAATGTAAATGTTAAATGTAGTGATATAAATGCAGAAATAAGCTAATTATGAGATGGTGGATTTATTTGTGCAAATGCTGTTGGATATACCCTGTGTGTGAGGTCATAATTGTGTGATAGGTCAGTTGCTAACGGCTAACCACTTGGCTTTTAAAATTACAACCATCGTTGTCAGATTCTAAAAAATTAGCAAACATCTTGCTTTCTTCCACATACAAACAAATGTTATAAATTATTTTGAAGGCACTGGGAAAACGGCATTCCTTTCCCTCAAAAACGACTGATCGATTTTATGATCTGGATGTCTCTAAAATGCTAACAAATCAGTCAGTGACAGATGGCGACAGGACTTTTGAGACCTATACGACTCATTCTGTTCTGGCCTACATCTCGACTTTGTCTCAACCTTGAATCTTGCCTTGGAATTGACTCAGACTCGACTATCTTGTCTTCACCACAGCCCTGGACTGTAAAACACTTGCAATTATTGCAGCAAAACAATCCATTTCTAATCAGAGGAACAAATCCTAACCAGGACTGTTACTACAGTGCAGAAACACCGTCTGATTTTTGAAGATCAGCCTCAGCAGAATATGAACGTGCTTGCAGACCCAGTCTTCGTCTACACCATGCAAAGTGTCTCTGCTCTCCCTTTTGATCTTTTGCTCTCTGTCTGTGACTGCAGACCGCAGGAGAGCAGTGACACTGGAGAAGCCCTGCCTTGACACCATCTGTACAGCTCTGGCTCTCCATGCTCGCCATCACATGATGACACTAACGTCAGCACGGTCCCCGCAGCAACACACATGCATGTGTACACACCATACACACGCAGACAGTAGATAAAAACAACCATTCACACACATTGCCTGTAACGGACACAAAACACACACAAACACATGTGCACCAAATACTGAATATCAGCCAGTCAGTGTCATGATGGATGTTCCTTCCTGACTACAGATACAGAAAAACAGTAATTTTGTTTTTCTGCATTGTAGTTATTCATTTGATTCAGTAGTGTTTTTTAGAAATTAATTCCTCATTGAAAAGCCTCATGTATGCCAGAGTTTCCTCCACTATTGATCAGTTGAGCTGTGTCACCCTGCCTTAAAGAGCTGCAAACAAAGGGGATGTGCTCACCTGTCAGAATTCCAGTTGTTTCAATTGTTTCCCAATATAAACATACACTAGGGGGGCGTCTTTTTACCTTGTGTCACGTCTCACTGTTTTTAAACATGTGGCAGAACAGAATATTCTGTCAGAACTAGTTGCTCACTTTTTTGAATGATGTCCAAAGTTGAAATCGGTTCAGCTTTTGCCGAAAACCAGCGCTCATCACTGTCAATTTTAGAACAACTGGCCAATCATAAAAGAAAAGGGGTGGGACAAATATTGATAAACAAACGGTCAAACATGTCGGAGGAGAGTTGCCTGATCATTCAGAGCTTTATGATTTAAGATAAGAAAGTGATTATAATGTAGCAGCAAAAACAGCTTTGAGGGAGACATGATTTAATTTCAGTAGCCAGCTATGTGGATTGATGACACCTACTGCTGGTAGGTAGCTAGCTGTGATGTCGCTTTTAAATAACATCAGGTCCCAACTGCATTTTTTTCATGCAAGCACATCCTCAGTGTGCACAGCCCCAAAGACTGCATAAAAAAATCATTAGTCTGCATTTTTAGTTTTAGTGTCCAGTGATGTTCTAATTGCTGTTTCAGAGGCTTTTCCATTCTGTCAAGAATAAAAAATTGGGGAAACCACTGAATTTTTCTAATGTTCTAATATTTCTTTGTAAAAACTTTTCAGCAAGCGACAACAAACGGTTTCAACACTGGCCTTCAAAATAACATCTCACTTGATCCCCAATGTGCACACACGGCAACCCTAACATCTAACCCTGCTTCAGACACCCGGGAGAAAAGAGAAATAAATAAATTAGTGATCCTCTCCACCAAATGCTAAGAGACGGGGTCGGCAGACGTCAGGAAGAGGCCTTGGCGTCCTCGCGGTCTCGGCCTAATTGTTTGCGTCAGATCTGAGGCTCCCTTTGGCTGGACCTGTCAGACTGGCTCCTTTGATCTGTATTTGCTCTGGCCTGTCAAGTTCTCCTGGCATCTAAGACCAACCCAGAGCCGACTGCGTCACCAATGACAGGGTAAACCGTAGACATTATAGGGGTGGTCTATGGCAGAGTGCAGTTTAGAATTATCGTCATGGTAGTAATCAATCAAAACTGTAATGACGGCTGATATTGGCACTTTGGTTTCTATGGGTGTGACCACACTTTCAGGTTGTTTTCTCTGATCCAATCCATAGTTGACCGAAGTTTTCTTTGTCACTTTTATGTATTTAGTTTAAGTTCACATCTCCTAATTACAAGCATTAGCATCATTCTGCCAGGTTAGAGATCTCTTCAAAGTAAATCTGAGTCCTGTCCCCTGTAACTTGACTTGAACTTGTCTGAGCTCTTTGCTGTAATTTAGCTCCTCTGGTGTCCCAGTTAAGAGCATAGGAAGAAAAAGCTGAATATGAACATTAGTCCAGATTGTGATTTTCCCATGGTTCATTTTGCAAGTAACGACATGAGTAACTTCTAGCTATCCGAAGCCAACATCCATGTCTTTTTCCTGTTGATGGTTTACATTTCTGCATTTCTCTTCAAAGATGACTTGGTAGAGATTCGCAGGATCATGAATGTCATTGTTCTCACCTCGCCAAAAAAACACACTGTGAATATGTCCCATGTTTGGACAAAATCAGGCTCTGTCTAGAACCCCCATGAAAAAGTTTTTCTCTGGACCCATCAAGAAATTTGTTCTTGAAGAAACTGCATTACTCTGAATTACCAATCTCGTTTCCAAGAAGCACTTTTTTTTTAACAAAACTATCATAGCTAATTTGCTTATGTAAGACACTTAACCAAGAGCCCCAAAGGCTTTTAAGAGCAAGTATCACAGAAAAAAAGCCCAAGCTTTTTGAAGTTTGTAATTTACGGAGATGTTTATGGGTCCTGACACGTAAAGTTACTCAAGGAGCAGAGAAGTGCCTTGAGCGCCCCTAACACCCAACATCAGCTAGTAGAAGCTAGCAGGAACGAGCAGACCAGGGCACAGAGGTGGAGAGGAAGTGTTTTCTGCCCGACAACAGTGACGAGACCTCAAACCTCCATGCAGCTCGGACGAGGTGTGGACTTCACGCTGACTTTAACTTCTGTGGACAGCCAGTGTGGACCGCCAGGCTTACAGCACAGGCAGACAAGGAGCGAAACCTCTGAGTTAGCAGTCACTTCAGATACAAGAGCTGCAGCTCGTCATGACATTTGCTGTATTTATATATTTCAGATCAGTTCATGTAGGTGCTCTGGTAGAGCTCAAGAAAAAAGACCTATGTGGTTCCACCTATTAATCCTGAAAAACGTCAGTTTGGATTAGATAAAGATTGGTTTGTATGAAGGACATTTTCATACTGAAAATCAACTGATGCTCCATTCTGGTGACTGAACAGAGACTTAACTTTTTTGAATAAACTTGCTTACAGTCATTTATGGTGTCACATTTCATGCAGCTTAAGTTGCTATCTGCTTTTAGCGTCGGTTTGAGTTTCCAAACCTCCCACTCTCATTTTCCCAAATCATAACGCCAATTGCTTTTTCATTCATGCATACTTTCTTAATGAAGGTTATATTCTTGCCATGGGCTAAAAGACTGCCAGGACTGAGGTGAGGCTTCAGCAGGATTCATGTTAATATGTTCATTCATGTGAATCGAAATACCACTGAATTTGCATAGATATTACCCTTTTTCCTCAGAGGAAATGCGCTTTTTTTATGCGTATGTGTGTGTCACAGCCGACCATCCAACTTCCTTTTTGAAGCTGTCAGTCATTCTGATGGACATGTTAGCGGGAGCTCTGCACTGGCTGCTGGTTTAAGAGGGAATACAGCAGTTCACATTGGCTATAAGAAGGTCTCAAAACAGAAAGGGGAAGTTTTCTTCCTCAGGGCAAAATGTCCTTCGGAGTTTATGATAGACTAACATGTATTTGGTCACAGGTGTGTGTGGTAGGTGTAGGTGTAGCGGGGGAACTATTTATAAAGAACCTATTCTGGGAGCCGATGTAAAAGGTTATGGTAAAGTGGTGCAAGAGGACAGGGAGTACACTGCCGGGACGAATGTGAACATCTCTCTCTTTAGCAGATTCTGTCGTACACACATGCTCATGAACACACTCAGGTGCTAAGAATCCCCCCGCCCCCTGCCCTGCCCCCTTGTGAAGAAATTAGTGTTTATTAGTGAAAATTCGTTATAAAACAGCCTTGGAAACTGTTTTGACCTGATATCAGAAAAAATATTTAATTTCTGATTTTTCCATGCATATAGCCGTATTTGCATGGATGTTCAATATCAGCGCAACCTGTGGTTTATTGGCTCATGCAATGATGAAAAAATAACTTGGACTCAGTGAAGCTGAAGTGTTGACATTACTACAACTTGCCATACAGGGCTGTTTAGATCTGTCTTTCCCTCTCCCTGTTTCCAGTGCTGCCTTTAACCTTCCTTCTTTATTTTCTCCTCTACCTTCATCATTTCTCTCTCCCTTTCTCTCAACCTTTCTCCCTCGATTTGCTCATTCGTGGTAACGCGTGTTTAGTGTCCCTGGACACAGGCAAAGGTGTCAGAAGGGACGTGTAAAACTGTCACATTGGGAATGGAAGGCCCTTGGCCCTTAGGGGGGAGATTACAGCCTCGATAAAGGTCATGTTTTATGGGCCCTTCTTTTAACCCCTCCAAATAGAGGTGATTATGGAGGAGAGTGCAATTGCGGTGACCTACTGTCCTGCCACAAAGCCTTGTGTTCGCACTCAACCTGACACGCCTACAATATAATAATAGCCACGCAGCTGTGTATTGCCGTAACAGTCCATCATGGATCATAAATATATGGCCACACAGTGTCCAAAACCCCCTACCCATCTTTGGTAACACCTTATGCTGTCCATATTTCTGAATCCAAAGCCATAGCACCACCCAGAAAAGTCTGATGGAGAAACTGTTGTTGACAAAGCTGATGAGCAATGCACCTTTTCTCTTGCCATTGTTACTGTACAACCTGGTTTGTTTTGTTATCAGATACGGTTAGTTGGAACTGATATTTTATTCAATGCCTGAGGCGCGCTTGAATTAGCTTGTCTGGCATGTCGTACGGTAAATAGAGATTATGTTTAAGGACTCGTATACACCAGATATTTACAGGAAACTCACATTTCTTAACTGAGAGATTGTTTTACTTAGTGATAGATCCTACCTCATTTATTGCAAGGGGTCAAAGTACTCTGTCCTAAGCATTCAGATATATTTCTCATAAAACATCCAGTGTGTTGGTATTATTTTGTAAGAGTTAGATTACTTATTACCCTTTTGTATGTGCCCTAATTAGTTTAAATTTTTTGCTGTTTGCATAAGCATCACTTCTTTGAAACAGAAAATATCTTACTTTGAAGCCAAAGTTGGTTCAGGTCATTTCAGTTCGATATTCTATTTTAAGACAGGGGAAAAAAGAGAAATTTGGAGTTTAAGCCTGAGAGGGGATGAGGTATGAGGAGGTCCTGTCAGTGGGACAGAAAAAGATAGCCACAGGCTTGGATCTGAACAACATCTGAGCCGCCGTGTGCTTTTTGCCAAGTACAGAGTGCTACTACAAAATAACACTTCTTTCTTCACCCCGATTCGATTCCTGGAATGCTTGTCTGTCAGCAGCTTCTCAACTCCCCCTCTGGCCTTTCCATCTAATTCAGGGTCATTTCATGTATAATCCTACTGTCCTGCAGTAGAGCTGCAGACGGCTCTTTCTTTAATGCAAAACAGTAGAACCAAATTAAAGGGGCACTATGGTCGTAATTGTTGAGTAAATGGTATTGATCAGGAAACTTTTCAATCCAAAACAAATATTTTATGGCCATTTTGTGCTGTGGGGCAGGAAAATTGCTCGTATTGCTCTTTTAGTGTGTTGTAAAATAAAACCCCAATGTTTCACCACAAACGAATTACCAGACTGGAAAAACACACTTTCTAACTTGTGATGGTGAAACTTAATTTATTTAAACAATTACTCTTGTGAGTGGCGCAAAATTACAGCAGTAGTTCAACAGGCATGCATTAAAAAAGTGGGACTTCTACAATTTCTACATCTATATGAATGCAAGGAGCTTGAATCAATAGCCATTAAAGCGGGAAGCCTGATGTTTAAGTGGCGTGAAATGCAACAAAAATCAAATGATCCCAGTTGGTGTGAGAGCACTTTCCTGTTTAGTCAACCACAGCTGTGGACTTGGGCCAAGTCACAACACCGGAGAAGAAAAAGGGACATGATGTGTATTATTACCTCCCTACCGTCTGCAGAGACTTGTCGGCCTCAGTAAATCAGGAGAAGGGCTTAGCGGTCACAAAGAGAAAGCCATGGGCCTGAGATGATTACCCGTCAATGGGATCAATTTTTATTCGGGACAGGCACCCGTCGCCACGTAATGGCAGAATAATGTACGACACCGTGACAGGACAGGATGAATATGTCTGGGATGGAGCAAGCTGGATGCGTTCCAAGCACATTGGGATGTCCACTGTGTGTGTGTGTGTGTGTGTGTGTGTGTGGTTCATCGCTCTGTGCTTGGATGTCGCCTGGGAATTCTGATGCCTCCAGACAAGACATGTTACTGGGCCACTTTGACCTCGATGCATCTCTGTCAAACCCGATAACTTTTACTCAAATTGTAAGTGTAAATTCACACCAAGAGATGTTCAGAGCAGTTTGTTTGCACTCCGGAGCGATTAATCGTTCAGCTTGTGTCGCTTCTGAGAACAGTGCCATTCGGAAGCAGGTGGCACCAAATTGCAGCAACAAGGCGCCTGAAAATGCCTCTTAGTCCTATTTCCAAGTGAACTGCGATAGAGTTTGTTATGAATGAAAGTGTAATCGAAACCATCTACAGGAAATGACTGCAGAATACAAGGGTTAATGGGTGTCAGGACATCTGATAGCCAGCAGTCTTGGGGCCAAATGCAGTTTTGACTTACACTTATCTTTTGCTGTTTCTTCAAATGTTCTGTTATGAAGAACAGAGAAAGCATGACTTTACTGAAAACAAGATGTAAGTAAATTATGGGAAAGCAAGTAATTTAGATTTTGAATCAGGATTGATAGGTATGATGAAGGAAGATGGGAAAATAAACTCAAAAATGGTTAAATGTCTATTGTCCGCCTTCTTTAGCTCTCCTGACTGTGTGCAGGATAGAGCAACAATAGTGCCGTCCGACTGCTGGCTATCAGATGTCGCTCGACTCTCCAACTCTCCAGTCAAGCCTGCAGTATATTCCCAACACAGGCACTGATGAGAGCAGCGGAGCAGCCATGCTCACCTGTAGGGGAACCAGGGGTGATCAGTCAGGAACAGGAAGAACACCAGGGTGGAAAACACAGACACACCAGGGACCAGCAGGAGCTCGTCCGGTCTCCCGGTGCTCTCTAAACGCTCTCCGTCTCAGTGACTTTGGCCTACATTCGCAACCTTTTTCACAAGTAGGATATTCTTAGACGCAGACTATCCTTAAAACTGAGCTGCTTGATTTTTGGGGGTTGTTGAGTAGGATCGGACCCAGTTTTCCCCACTGCCATCACCACAGTTTCTTAACTGTTGTTTTAACTTACTTATATCAGGGGTTCAACTCCCACACTTTATCAGATGCAGTCCGTTCTCTTCTCTCTCTCTTTCATCTCGGATATCTCAAAAAGGGAACATGCCATAAAAATATCTTTAAAACGAGGCAAGCAATTTGACTTTCAAGGGGCATAAATTTCCCTTTGACCTTAATCAACCTCTACCTGCAACTAAAAGGGATGGCAACAGCAAAAACAAGACTTATTCCCTGCACAAGTGTCTGGACCCATTCCCCTGCACCCCAGCCCCTGCAGTCACTTGGAGCTACGGTGGCCTGTAACAGACACAAACACTTAAGTTACATTGTCACAATAGAGTCACTTTGAACAATTGAAAATGTGAATGGGTTGCATGTGTAGGGTTAGGGTTATTACTGTCATTACTCGGTTTACTCGTCATTACTGAGTCACTGGTAGTGATTGTTATTTTGTGCTAGTTATAAATTCTACTTTTTGCCCCCTATAAAGACAATTTGTCCTCAGTTTTATCGAGGCAGTTAAGAGAATTCCTTCTTGTGGCCCCTACAGACGTTTTATTCGATACCCATTGCTGCCTGTAAACTTCCATCCAACTGTTTTAGGCAGAAGTGTGCATCCCTTTGTCTGTGTTCTCCCTTCTGTCCTTCCTTCTTGCCTCATTTTTCTCCCCCCCTCCCCGTGCTTTATCTTTCATATAATCCCCACTGAAATGGTACATATCCCCTCACCAGGCACAGTAAGACGAGATGTGTGGCCGTATCGCTCCAAGTCTGCCTGGCATTGATCCTGTTGGCGGAGCCTGCGCCGAAGTCTCCTTTGAAGAAAATACTTTTGCACAGTTTTAACGAGACAGCGCGGCTCTGCCTCACTCCCAGCCACACAGACACATAAAACACCAAAGATCCCTGTGAAAGTGCCTGTTTGGCCGTGTTTTCCTGCATCTCGCAGCGTGTGTTCTGGATGAGGCCAGAAATCCTGTTTCAGGTGTTTGGCATGCAGCAGAAGCAGTGTGTTCACATGGCTTTTCTGTTTTCCCCATCTTCACACCCCTGGAGGTGTGCTGTTATTGTGGAGCGCTGGTATTTTTAGAACGTTAATGAATTGAGTTGAAGTGTAAAATGGCTGCCACGGGAGGTCAGACGATGGTCATTTGTCACCGGGCCGAAGTAAGTGAGCTTGAAAGACAGAAATAGCTTTGTTTGGACTGCCAAGTCATCTCAAGCCAATCTACTGGAACCAGAGGGCCCAGTATTTTCAGGCCAGATTGGGAGCCTGGCTCTCCATTTCTTCCAGCGTCTCCTTCATCTTTCTCTGTCACACATGGCCCTGAGGCATTGTCCGCCAAACACAAAAACATAAATATCCCCCACCACCCTAACACGGCTTCCCCAACTGTCTAATAGTGCCTGTGAGTATTATACAATATATAAAGTGTCTTCAATCCCCATTGTGTATAAGGTGCCTCTGGCAAACATTCTCCCTCTTGTCCCTTTTTGAGTTTGCAGGTAATACTGTAATGATATGATAACTGTAATACACCCAGTGATTTTTCCTTCATGTTGCATTTTTTTTCAATTCAATTCCAATTTTTATACTCCTATAAAGGGAGTTTGTTGTTACAGGAAGGGTTTACAATAAAAAAATGTAGAAACTCACTACAACATATACCATGTTGATAAGTTTAGAGAGGACACCAGTAGCAAGGTGCACTCAGTGCAAATACACACAGCTGTTATACAGGCTTATGATGAGACATCATTACACGTACAAATCAAGAAATGTAATCACAGCAAGGGTAAAAGCAACCTGCAGCTCACGCTGCCCTCTGAGGGGAAGACCAGGGCATCGGCCCTCCTCACTGTGTGAAGTCTCTCATAGATCTTAATTACTTGTTCCTGAGTCACAGCAATAAGCTCAGAGCCCGTTTTCACCAAACTCTCCAGCCTGTTTTTAGAGGAAATATCCACCTTCAGATACAAGTATGCTGTTACATACAGTATATCATCAGCTTTCTATTCCAGGAGTTGTTTTGTGATGAAGTGTTGTAATTGACTTTCTCAGTGTACATGCTTTACCTTAACCTGCCTCATCTTCCTCTGCCTCAATTAGTGATTTCCTGCGTTTCCCAGAATCTAATGAGGCTACTGTCAGTGTAGAAATTGGTCTCTCTGCCTCTTCTGTTGTGGATTTCTCCCTGTATGATTACTGAACAGCTGCAGAAGTGAATTTTTCCTTTAAAGTCAAGTTCAAGCTGCCAAACCAGGCTGTTATGTGTAAGGGAGTTTCAGGCATGAGATGCAGATTGGAGCGAATGAGGATTATGAATCTGATGAACCAAACAAAATTTAATTTAAAATTTAAATTATTATATAGAAATTGTACTGTACATATCTTGATCTGGTCTTCTATATAAAATATATAAAATGTTTCTGAGGCAAAGCAATTTCCAATGATAAATTTAGAGTCAGTGAACAGTTTTCTGCCCAGGGAGAGTAAATTCTCCTCTGGGTTAAATGTGAAAGGACAGCACAATGATGCCACTCTTTTAAAAACAGCACTGGGGTCATTATGTTGATTGAAAAGCCTTTCTCCATTGTTTACCTGCCACTGCGACAACAAATGGGAAATCTCCCTTTAACGTCCCCAGTGGGTTTGAAGAGAGAGAGAGAAAAAAACTGATTGTGAGAAAACGAAGGGGAGGGGACAGGAGCACTGAGGCGTAGCGTCCAGTCCACAACAACAGACAATCTCATTGGTCATCATTGACAGAAGCCCATTGGTCACCAGTCATCATTATGTACTGTGAAGATGCATCTAAAGGATCAATATAATATATATAATAGTCTTCTATTATTGAACCTCTGCTTATGATTCCCACTACTGCAAGTGCTATTACTTCTACTAATACTGCTGCTAGTATTACTTTTACTACTGCTGCTGTTGCTAGTACTACTACTATTATTACTACCACCTCTACTTCTTCTACTACCACTACTGCTGCCCCAACAGTACCGCTGTCACTACTTCTACCAGAGGACATCATCTGTCTGCGAATCAGAAAAAGAAAAAATTTAAATTGAAACTCATTTTATGTTCTATTGCCCTTTATATGAAGGGCTGAGGAGCGTGCTTTATAGTCAAATGACTTCTATTTCTGAAAATGCCTTTTAGACAGACAATTATCAAAGACTTGAGATTGAGGAAAGGCGGGCTGATTGTACGTGGCAGGCTTCATCTCCAGAAGTCTGGGTGAAGCTGCGATCAAGGTAGCTTGTGTTACGTTTGAGCTTTTTTAGAAACCTGTTTGTTTTACAGAAATATGATAAAAATAAGAGGAAATGCAATATTTAATTCTACTATTACTGTTCCTATTGAAATACAGTGGCTCGAGATGTAGACGGGAATAGATGAGCAAAATCTAAGTACTCTCTCCTTTCTCAATCATTAACCCACCTCCCC
>OMLF01043666.1:19516-35758 GCA_900302615.1 Holocentrus rufus
TATAAACCCCACCCCACCCCGTCTCTATCTCCGTCTCTCTGGCCGTGGATGGCAGTGACCTTGAGGCAGTGGAGAATTTGGAAATTACAAACCCGTTGGAGAGTCAAGGGAGGGATGGATGTCAATAGTTTCCTTGGCAGATCCCAGACCTCATTTAGGAGTTGGGGAGCGGCGCGAGCAGGGGAAGTGTGTGCTTTCATTACAGAAGGTGATACTCAGACCCACTGGAGAGCAAGAGAGAGAGAGAGAGAAAAGAGAGAAAAGAAATAAAAGAAAGGAAGGAAGAGAGATTAGAGGGCGAGAGAGAGGCAAAGACAAGAAAGTGCTACAGGATCCCGGATGGAAGCCGGGTAATGTGAGAATGCTCTGCCTCTTTCTCGGTCTCTTTCACTTTGTCTTCCTTTCTTTGCTCTGTCACCATTTCTCCCTCTTCCTCTACTTCCCCCTCTCTCTCTCCTCGTCCTCCTCGTCTTTCACATACATTCGAACAGGGAGGCATGACCATTAAAATACGGCGATATCCTGATCTTCAGCCCCTCTCTTCCTATCCCACTGGTTTGAAAAATGCAGCATGTTAGGCATGGAAAGCGGCAGTGGAGAGAGATTACATAGAGCTGAACTAAAATAAGACACTATAAAACATTCAGTGGCGCTCAGATACTTTTGATTTTTTAACCCGGGAGAAAGGAAAATTGTTGGTTTGGCGCCTAAAACATGAGTTCAACGTGAGCACATGTATGAAGAGAACCCTTGGTATTATTTTCTTCTATCTCAAACAAGACCTAGATAATATAGCTAATATCTCCAAAAACATGTTTTAGTGTTTCTGATCCCTTTAAATTGCCGCTCAGCAGCTCTCCACTCATTCTCCAGACCACTCATTCACAAACAATACTTGTACACACACACACACACACATCACAAACACCCATTGCTACTTGATCTCTTATCATATCCCAGAACGCTACGCTGTTTTCCTCCCTCAGGCAATTCATTTCATGTCAACGCAGCATCAATCTGCAGGTCTCCCCTCTTGCTCCACACATCCATCGTGGCGCTGCTTATCTGAGTCACCTTCAGGGGAAACAAATGACATTCATAACTATCCTCCCTCCCCCTCTTCTCGTTCTGTCCGTGCAGCTTTTGACAGCGCACCTTTGGGATGACAGGTTGAGTTAAAGTTGTGTATTTGTGAGCAGCCGGCCTGCCAAAGTGTCGCCAAGCAAGACGCCAAACCCCTACCGTCAGGGCTGTTGTCTTCCTCAGTGGGTTTTCAAACTTTTCATATTCTGGACCTCTGAGTTGACTTTCACTAAGCTGCAGATCCCCACTTGAAGTGATTATGCCCATGGGACTCTGATATGAAATGATAGAATTTAGTTTGTTTGTTTAGATGTCATACATGATCTTTGAGAAATAGATTTACACACACTTTTTGTGCCAATTTCAAATGAATTAATTTATAGTGAAATTAAAGTATTCTTAATTTTTCTGAGGATTCCCTGGAAGTCCCCCAAGGACCTGTGTTAGTCCCTGGATCCCACTTTGAAAACCACTCGTTTAGTTGACAGTTACCTCCAACAGGGGCAAGTTTCCCAAAGGGATCAATAAAACATCATTGCTACATGCTACATGTGGTAAAAGTGCAATGTGTAGCATCTGTACTTACTATATTAAAGGTGTAATCAAGAAACCTTGCAACTTCTAGGTGTCCCTACTCTGTGGGTTAAATTTGCTGAGTACACTGGAAAAGTCACAAAATGATGATAGCATGTCGTTGTAGTAGGACAGGTGCAGCATTTAGCTCAACCCCGGCTTCATGTCAGGAAATCACAAGTAGAACTGTATATTTACATGTTGGTTATTTAATAATAAAACAGTGTTACTGTTTTTTGTTTTCTTTCAAAAAATGCAGCCAACTGAAAAGACCTATGTGTCTTGTGTTGATACAGTCTTACTAGGCAGCTTGTGATGGGACACCTGTCTACCCAGCTAGTTGTTGTTGATGCAACTGATGTGCTGATTTAAACTAATGCTGCGTTCATGTCCTCATGATCGTTCGCAAGCTTCCACTTCTGGCTTTGCAAAGTTAGATGTAGAAATTTAAATGCATTCGTAAGCTTCAGAAATGTTGTTGTCATTAGCAAGCTAACAAGGCTAGCTTTAGCCAACAAGATAAACTGTTTTTTTTTTTGTTTGTTTGTTTTGTTTTGTTTACTAGCAGGCAGCAAAGTGTTTCGGGAGTATGACTTTATGTTCTAAATTTTTGGCAATGGCTCAGGTATTATTAGATTAAATTTTTACTGTTCCGAGAATCTGTGCTGTGGGTGGCCATTTTGAAACATCAGAACTGGGCCAATTCCTGTTAGAGCCCGAATCTCACTTTACTCAAATTGTAACAGTACCACTTGGTAGGGTGTTCACATGCATTTCCAGCTGAGAAAAACATGAATTGGGCAAGAGGACTACAGCGTCCTGGCTACCAAACGGAAACCAGGCTGCACGTTATGCTAACTTTCCTGGTGTATTGCTTTATGGCACAAAACAGGCAGAGGGAATTGTCCTTACAGATGGAGCTAAAGCTCGTCAAGTTTCTGGGACAGAAGGTGGAATGAGTGAAATACCAATGGAATAAATCACTTTCACACCATAATTTTATAATTGCAAATGTAAAAGCTGAGTATAGGTTGAATCAGTTGTGGTAAATAAATTAGTGACACATGGAGGCAACCAGGCGTTTATTTATATGAAAGTGTTGCTGCAGATCCTTTTTTTTCAAAGTAGAAGATTAGGATTTGGTGTTTGGGGGGGGGGTTGTGGAGTCGTTGCTGTTATAATCACTGCCTCAGGGCTCCTTGAGTCCTCCGCACGCTGTTTTCCACAGCAGCTCCTTATGCGATGCCTCCCATCACTCCCTACAGGCTAATTGGCCCTAACTCGATCTGAAACGCCAGATAGGTTCACCCATAATGCTTAGCGTTGATAACTATCCGCTGGGGGCTGCTCTTCTGTTTTTCAGCAAAGGCGGCTCGGTCTGAGTGTATGTGTGAGAGAGAAAGAGAGTGTTTGGGTGGTGAGGGGGTGGGCGATGGTGGTGGTGTGTGTCTGTCTGAAAGTGCATACCAGTCTATGTGTGTGTGTATGTGTGTGCGCTTACGGGTGTGTGTCACGGCGTGTGTGTCTGTCTGCAAGTGTGTGCCAGTGTGTCTGCATGGTACAGTGCTAACACATTAAGCTCTGCCTGCTCCCAAATGTCAGTTTGTGCTGCGCAGGTTGCCTGGCAGCGTGTCGAGGTTGAGCGAACACACTAATTTGCAGAGAATCCACACTGCTCTGATGTTGATGCAGATCTGCTGACTCTTTATCCAGATTATCATAATTCAGAACCTTATTATCTAACCTTAATTTTCTAAATAACAAATCTTATTATTGTAATTGCCGTAGTCTGAAAGCTTTCACGGTTGGTTGTTTGGCTGCCATGTAAAGGTTAATGTCAGCTGGTTAGAAATTCAGAGAGTACCTTTTCTAAGGTTTTCAGGGGATTTTTGCTTTTTATTACACTCCTAATGAGGCCAAGGTGCGGAAACTGTGTGACTAGTGAAACTGAGAAAAAAATACTTCATCCCCTGTCCTGCCAGAAGTATTGTTGGTACACAAGAAGGTTTGCAGTTGTGTAACAAATCTCCTAGCAACCATGGCGCAAAAATGTCTAAATATACAACAGCCGGGCAAGAAAAAGAGATAGGCCCACATGAGAAGGCTTTGTAGTTTCTGTAGATTTGCAGTCAAGGTAATTTTAAACCACTGTGACACAGGTATCTGTCTTGTTTTTAGTCACTTTTGTACTAATGTCCTTTCTAAAGCGCACAAGATTCAGCTTAGTTCTGAACAGCTGGATTGCAGCTTTGTTTGCTAGCTAACTAGTCAGCAGGCTAGCAATGCAACCAGTGTTAAATACAGTGATTTATATGGTGCCAGCCAGTAGTTTCTCATAGCTAGTGTGCAATTCAGATGGACATCACTGTGATGTTTAGCTGACCAACCAGCAAACAGGCCGACTTAACCTCAAAATCAGTCGTGAAATTGTGAAATTATCAGTTCTCAGACAAAATAACAAAGAATTCGATTGTGTCTGTTGAATTCTCTTTACACTTAAAAGTTGTATAGACATTCAGTTGACTGTAAACCATCACTGTTGTACGATAAGTGAAGACCTCCAATATGGCCGCCACAGGGTGTGTTCCATTCTCATGAAAGCCATGGAAAACAATTTTATAGAATTTATGGGTGTACAGTCATTAATACTACTGTATTGATAGTGTAAGGGACACTGCTTGCAGCTGGCAGGGACTCAGTGTCTTGCTCAGGGACACTTCAGCAGGGCAGATGTTAGCTGAAACTGGGGCTTGAAACCAGATCTGAACCACTGTGATGACGTTTGTCTGTTAAAACACACAAAAAGTAGTTACTGCTGTTTGTCTTTGTACAGCAGCACAGCAGAAAAAGACAGAGGAGAAGGGACAACCTGCGTCAAAGGTCAAAAATTAGATTCAGACTCACGGCCCTGCACGCACATGGTGTGCACTTTCGCCCACCTGGCCACCAGAACTTCAATATTTTTTTTATTTTTACTCAAAGTCCTAGTTTTTTTTTCTTCTTCTTTGTTTGAGCTTCAGAGTTGGCACAGCCTTCCAAATCCTCCTCTGCTCACAGCTTCTCTGCAAGTTGGTGTGATAGTAATGGGAGCTGCCTCATGAATCATTGAGGACATTTTTTTTTCCTGCAGCAGAGTGTGATTTGGCTAAATGGATGTGGATGATAAGAGCATTTCCATCTTATCTTTATTATTTAACGAGGAAAGGCCGGACGATGGATTGTCGGGATCTTAACCATGCGAGCCACAAAGAGCGGCGACATCCATCACCATCACTTTCTTTCTCTTTTCCTCTCTCTGTCATGCTCTGTCTCCCCCTCTTTCTTTCACAAACTCTTTCCTTTAGTCCGTTCTTCTCACTTTTTCTTTCTCAATGCTCTCTTTTAGTACCAGTACTTTTTTCCTTTGCAAACTCTGTCTCTTTCTCTCATGCTCTCTATCTCCATCTCACTGTTTTAATCTGTCCCTCTGTTTCTCTCTCTCTCCCTCTGGGTCCTTATCTAATCAGATTTCTGACAGAAATATAATTATTACATTTATACTAGTGGTATATATTATTTCCAGGGAGCTTTTGGAACATTGTCATGACACCTAGGCCAAAATAAGTTTTAATAGAAGAGGTTCATTCCAAATTGAGATATCTACCATGACACCTACTTTCGCAAAATGATTATGAAATTAACTTTTTAAAGAGAGTAAGTGCCTTTAGTCCTTGGTTAACAAAATCGGTGAATGGCAGTGTGACAATTTTAAATTTTTTGGCTGCATGGCACAAAATAATACACATTTTTACTAACATGAAAATAGAGTTTAAAAATTGATGGCTACAGAGTGTCAGAATGCACAACATGAAGCCCAGTTTCCTAAAAACTCATGGGAAAAAAATGGGAGAAACTCATTTCAGTTCATTCCAGAATGAAATATCCACCACCAGCATAAAGGAGACCTACTTTTGCAAAATGACTAATGACACAAAAGTAAATCAAATTATGTCGACTTGTAAAAGATAGAGCTCTTTGGTTGTCTGAATGATGTTAATTTCAGACTTAATCCTCAAAAACATATAAAGTTCTGGCAATGTTTTTTTTTAGTAAATAAAATGACAGTATCGTGTTTTGTAAATAAACTCTGATGTTTTCCTGTACAGCTGTGAATTCAGTGAGGACTTCGACATGCGTCTGTTACCTGAATGATCAGATGGTACCAGAATACACAGCTGATATGAATAATTCAGCAAGCGTGCCATAAATAGACTTACTGTAGTGGCAACACTCTGCTATCGCTTTGATCCTGCTGGAAGAACAAACGGCTGCAAAAATCTCCTGGCTGTCGCATCAAACGTCCCGATGTATTTTAGACTAGTCAAGACGAGGTCACTTCTTCAGGATTTGTTTACACTTACCAGTAACTTCTGTGAACTCTTTTTTTCACAAATGACACTGGTGGACTAAGGTTTTAGCTAAATAAACATCAATCTTTATTCATTTCTAACTTTCAGTGAGATATATCACTTATCATCATGTGCGTGCAGAAAGCCAGAGAGGAAGAGGAAGTGTTTAATATGCAACACAATATGACAGTGCAGTGGACAGTAACAGTGTGAAGATTGGTGTGCAAGATATGTTTACATTAAACTCTGGTGACCTCTGGTTCACTTCACAACTCATGCAAAGAATTTTTATACTGTGAGAAAAGTTTTCATTCATTCAGTTTTCATTTAAAAGTTTCATATTTATCCATGCACTAAAGCTTACCCTATCCAAACTATTTTCAGTCGCTAACCCCGGCCTCAGTCAGTTCTTCCACTTGTCCAAACGTAAGTTTTCATGTGACAAATTCGCCCAATTTTCACATCATAGCGAAGAAAATTTTCCCAGGATTCATGTCCTGAACACAAATCTTGCTTTTCAGAATTTGGACCCGCTTGTTTGTTGTTTGTTTTTAGAACAGTTAGATTAGGAATAAGTATTTTTTGCTTGTCATGATAGAACCTAGAAAGACATGAATTCCTGGTCTTCAAGAAAAGCAAGGCATCAGTTTTTAACTTGCTGAGAAGTACCATAATTTGTTTTTTTGTTATCAATCATACATACAATGATATTTAAACAGCACTGTACGTCCTTGTCAGTTCAAGGCTTCAACACACCAAAATACATAAATAATTCATTTCTTGGCCAATTATTTCGCGCACACCTCCCGCGGGTGGAGGCAGCCTGAATGTTATAGTTCCCTGTGACACTGGAAACGAGGCGTGTCACATTGAGAAGGAGGTATTTCACATTCGGCCAGGGGCGACTCATCAGTCAGAAGGCCCAGATCCCAGACCGGCACGGACCCGAGAAACACCGCCTTGACCTGCATTTGCATTCGCGTTCAGGTTTCTGGGCTTTCTGCTGGTGTGTGTGTGTGTGTGTGTACGTGTGTGTGTCCCTGAGGCAGGCTGAGGTGAGAGAGGCAGGTAGAGTGTGTGACTACTGCTACATCAAACATGAATATATTCCAGTTAAGGCTGTCAGCTGTGGGAGACTTTGTGTATTCAGCTCAGGTCTCCTCCATCTGAAAAGATGCTCATGCAGGAGATCAAATAAAGACCAAAACTGGATCATGACGGTGACAGCATGTGTGAGCGGGTGAGACATTTGGTGTTTAAAAGTGAGGGATGTAGACGCACTTGTTTACCTCTGACTTTGGGTTGTGAATAACTGAACTCTAATTTCATCTGTGAGGTTTGGGGTATTGGGCATATCAAACCACACACACACAAATGTTGGAAAGTATTCAGGCCACTATTTTCAGGACACTGGAGCTTCAATATGAAACTTAACCCCGTCTTGATTCTGTATGGACTCGCTGTATTACATCCTCTGTGACCTTTACTGGGTCAACAGTAAATCCCAGGAGGGATTATATCACTGGTCAGACATCTCTATATGGCATGCTGCTGCTCGTAGTTTTGCCTGTGGTGTCCATCATGCTGAGCATAATAGCAAAGTGGGACCTGCAATTTCAGCTTGCCTGAAGGGAGAGTGGGAAACATCGGGGACCGCCGCCCCCCCCTCTCTGTCTACCATGGGCTTGACCACCATGCAGCTGCGACCTGCTATTTGGAGAGGCAGAGTCTGTTCCTGCTGTGGGTGATTTCATCCAAGCGTATTGGTCAAAGATGTTTTCCAGTCCTGCAGACAGTTCCCGTGAAGCGCAGGTGGGGTGCGTTCACGCCGAACACGTTTGAAGAGGTTTGAACTCTGGAGTGTTTGCTTCTTCAGTTCTGTTCGTTTGGACCCGTGAGAACTCGGGTGTTACAGAAAAATGGCACCGTGACGCTTGAAAATTCAAATCTCCAAGACAGTTTGTTAAGAGTAAATCAGTCAAATACAGGAAATGACCTCAAAGTGCAAGGGTTTATGGGTAGAAAGAGGTATATGTTCAGCAGCAGTTTGCGATTTGAAACAAAATGATCCCATCATGCTTTTTTTTTTTGCAATTTTTTGTTTTGATCCCCCTTTTTTTGTTGTTCTAATCTCTGTAAAATACTCAGGAGAGACGGTTGTGTAAAAGCTGCAGTAGCTTTGAGGAGGTCCTGTGTAGGGAGTGCATGTCAAATGTACAGGTTGGTGCACATTAGGGTGCTGAATGTGTTGTGGTTTTTGATCAGTGTAATGGAAACCAAAGATTAAGCAGAATTGGAGGCCTATTCAACCCTGCAGGTCCCATCAGTGGTTTCGCCATTTCAAGCGTGGTCGAGCTTTGTTCAAACCCACAGAACTTCATTGTAAATTCGAGTCGAGACCCCAAATCTCAAATCTGTCCAATTCCAGGGAAATGTGAATAAAATGATGCACAAGACATGTAGATATTTTCTATTTGATGTAATGCTGAAAATGTAAAAGAAAATCCGAGTTCACGAGATGAAAAAATAAGACCAGCTCCCTCTAAGTTAATAGTTTGATAATGTGGGTCTAAAAAATGTATCACATTTACTAAATAACACCTTATGAGTCATCAGCCATTTATCCACTTGTTCACAGAAACTGAGTCGATATAAGCAGGTTTTAAAGTTTGCCATTCCTTCCCAGCAGGCATTTGATGGGCAGCGGCTCGCAGGATGCAGCCAAGTTCAAAATCCACACAAAACAAACATAACATGTTCACTATATATTATGGCAGCGTAAAAATCAATATTAAGACACATTTAGAAACTGTTTTGAGCTGATCCCAGAAAGAAATTTAGGTCCCAGTTGTGCAAAATGATGCATGTAGCAGCTACGCACGACAACAGACGACGTCTCAACTTTAATTGTGACAATCATATAAACATCTGTTCGCCATCAAAATGTTTACAGGATTAAGGTTTGGTGGATGTTTTGGCGCTGCCAGCCACAAGGACAGTGAGGAATCCTGGGTATTGCTGCCATATTGAATGCTGATTCGAGACCGGTTGTCAAAACGCATCGACATTCAGCTCCTGGCCGCTGTAGACGATCAGTCCAGGCGTTGTCAGGTCTGGCCTTGTCTTCTGTCACAATGCGCCTCAGCCATCACTTGCACGTTCCTCGTCACCATAGCAACAGTGGCTTTCCCTATCTCCTCTCTTACTGAGAGCCGCGGCCCCGAACGATGTTGAATAATGCTGATCTGCTGTGGAAATCAGTGAATGAAGCTGGAGGAGACACAGCGTGAGGAGTTTCCTGCCAAAATGAGATATCCCCCGTTTGACTTAATTCATTTCAGTGGATAATACTTTAAAGATGACTTCAGGTGACGTAAGCCCTCGGTTGTCAAATTGATAACACAAATCGGATCCTCTGTTGTTTTTAGGATACAGAATGGTGAAATTCAGGTTATGAATTTTATCCAATGCGGATTCTCCTTTACAGCTGGAGCTTAAATAGGCTTTTCACCAACAAGGCAGCCAATGTATTTTCTGCAAAATAAATGTGTATTTTGTGATAAAACTGTTCCTAAGATGAGAGGAAACTTGATCAGTCCTGTGGGCAAATTACATCACTGCAGCAGCAAAATGTTTCTGGAAAAAACAATTAGATGAACTTAAAAATGCATGATGGTCAAACTAAAAACAAGGCTGTTGTTCTTAAGTCCACAACATTTTGGAGATAAAAGGTTTTCAGTCCAGTTTTCAGTCTGGTTTACAGCGACATAAACCAACATGATTCAGCAGGTAAACAGAGAAAAATAAAGCAGACAAAACAAGCACACAGAAACAATATAAACATAAACAACAGAAACAATGGAAATCATTTGTAAAGTAACAAAATAATAAAACTTAATAAAATGAAACATTTTGATGATTTCAGCACTTCAGTAGACTAACAGTGGGAAGTGAGATTAAGAGTATGGATTACAACATGTGGATTTACATTTGTTATTTAGGATTGGTGTGGCAATCAGTGTTTTGGTGGTGTTGTTTTTTTTATTATTTCTTAGAATGAATATCAGTAAGAAGACTGAAAAACAGCAAAGGAGGCCTGAGAGTGAGATAGTTAAAATCGTTGTCATTTGCTTTAATTTTGTGTCATCTATCATTTTGACGAGCAGGTGTCAGTCTTTTCATAAGGAGGACATTTCATATATTTAGAACAAAATTCTTCCTCTGTCCATCTGGAGTGATTTGTTCAGGTATGATGATGTTTACTGCAACTCCAGAGGCTGTGAATTAGTAAGTCGCACCTCTGGGAGATCAACTGTGATGCTTAACTTGCCGCTGCAGGTGCTGACATGAAAACAGTTATCTTACAGAGAGTTATGATATGACTTCCTGTAAAAGAAAATGGAGAGAGGAGCACATAGTGTCTTCCCACATGTGTGATCCAACATGGAAAAACAGGCAGATTTTCTTTTTCTTTTTCTGCAAACGATATATCACACCAAAGGGACCACTAAGTTATCTTGTTTGAATGACTGACAGTCGAGTCAGACAGTGAATTTTGAACGGGTCTCTGTAAAGTCAAATGAGTCTGCGTTCATGACGTTTCAGATCTTTACTATAAGATTTGTCTTTGTACCCATGAGTGAGTTAACATGCTGATTTGTTCTAGTGAAAAAAAGCAGCTCTCTCAATTACTTTAATGCTCTTAGAATAAATGTCAAAATTTGCAAAACGTACTTCAAAGTCTCGCCCAAGTCCCGGACGGTTTTAGATAAAATGAATTATATGTCTCCTTTAGCTGTAAATTCATATAGAGGACCGGCAAAAAAAAGTTTAATGAGCACATATATCGAGTCAGCTGACCATGAGAACCATATAGACTCAATCATCAAATTATGCACTTATTGCATGTTTTTTTGGCCGTTTAATCTAAATCCTCACTTCAGTCAACACCAGGTAATTCTACACAATGCACCTTTAAGGTTTGGATGAGGCTGTGGTCATAACTAAAAACATTTTGACCAAATACTTCCACCTTGTTATTCCAGTGTCAAATTGTTCCTCGTTGTTTCTCCTCAGTTTCATCCCTCCCTTGTCAGGACAATTTTGTCTCACTTTTTGAACGCGTTATTTGCAGTGCGAGACTTTATGTTTGCTTCACAAAATTTCACACAACCAGGGTGGAAAACGTACAACGCCGTGCCCCTCCGGTCCAAACAGCTTTGACCTTGAACCGTCCCACGCGGCGCTGCAGCCCATGGTTTATTAATCAGAGCCGGGAGGTGAACAGTATCTCCTCCCCGCTGACTTCGAGGATGCAGATGTCCTCGATGGCAAACCGGGATAATTTATGCCAGCAGCTCGGATCGGGTTTGCATTTCAATGGCGTCGTTCATCTGGCGCTACCTGCACCGCCGGGCTGGGAGGAGAACTTTCCCAGACTGCTCTGCTCCGGACCCTCCCAGCCCCGCTATTTGTGTGTGACCCACTTCAGCGCAGCTCGGCTAAATTAAGCCGATGAAATCTGGAGCAGGCAGCTCATCAGAACACAAATAACAGCAAAGTGACAAATAACAGCCTCATTTATTGAAGACGGAACATGTTGTTTCTAGCAGTCAGTGAAGGAAGGGAAGGGCTGTGGATGTTACACTGTGTGTGTGTGTGTGTGTGTGTGTGTCTTCCCCATGTCCTCGTGTGTGGACATGCATACACACAAAGGGTTACAACAGCTTGGCTAGGCTTGTTTCTCTCTTTTATTCCCGCTCTCCATATAATTGCATGTTTGTTTCTTTTAAATGACAATAATGTATTCATGTATTCAGAAAATCTTGGGAGGGCTGAGCAAATGCCTGCCAACTAGGCTTTTAATCACAACAGAAAAAAGACTGGATTCTGACATCAATTTTTACACTCTAGGACGCAGGCAAATACATGAATGTACACACACACACTCACACACACACAAATCATACGTTCCTCACTGCTTAACTCATCTATAATACAATGGCAGGAAGAAATATCACCTCGGTCTGCACTTTACCGAGTTCAACTTATTATTTTGCAGTGCACTCCTTTGTAAAACAGAAAGCACCGTACAGCTCCGTCTCACAAAACATTGTGAATCGACAGCTCACTGGAATGCAGATTACAGGATGTAGACATGAAGACTCCTCTGACATGACAGGATTATCTGACAGCACTATGTTTTACACACATTTTCATGTTTGTCATGTGAAAAAGTTCAGTGCAGCCAACTAAAACAGTTTGAGATTAGTTACTTTTAGATTATTAAAGCTACAGCTGCAACTAATGATTATTAATCAATTATTAGTAGTGTAGTATAAATAACTAGAATTGATTGTTTTAGTCACTTTTGTAATCATTTTAGATGAATTGACTTCATTTCACTACTTTCTTTGATTGAGCTTAAGGAAAAGTTTTCATCATTTACAGAAGTTCATTTTCTGCAAATTTGTGCAGATGAATTTCACTCAGAATAGAGCGTGTTGTCGTGAGCTGAAGGTAAATGTCTCCGTCCATCCACCCAGCCCCTGAACTTTACGGTCTATGATATTTCATTGTCAATCTACTTCATGTCTCTGCTTGTGTCTCCTTTGCAAAATCATTTTATTATCTGCTACATATTTGCTTTTTTTTGTGAAACCATGATGTGTAGTAGTTCAAATATATAATATAGGGATGCACTGATACTGATAACTGGTATCGATATCAGGCCACAATGGAGCTTCTTATCAGAGATTATACCCAAGGGTAATATCTGATACCAAAGGCCCTGAGTAACATTTCAAAAATAAAAGTCTTGATGAAGCTGGTATTTCTCAGAATGTGGAAAAAGAAGGATTTTATATCAGTTTTTGTCTGGTAACCTTGAACTTTCAGCCAAAGTAACAGATCAGATCGGGACGCTGTATTGGTCAATGCTTTATATTTTATAGTTGGTATCAATATTGAAAAAGTGATATCAGTGCATCCCTATATAATTAATTTTGGGGTCTTTTTTTGCCTTCACTGTATTGGGAGGCAGGGAAGAAAAAGAGTAATAACAGGCAATGAGGCAGGTTTTCAAACCCAGGATGTTTCAGTTTCACCTTTTGCATCAGATCCAACTGAGGAACCCGACATGTTACTGTGCAGCGCGAGTGAAACCCACACAGACCGTCGGCGTTAAACTGACGTACAGCGAGAAGTATTTGCACTAAAATAATAAATAAAAGCCTCGCCTCTTATACTTTGATCAGAACCCACCTTGATGCCTGAACGTCTTCATCCCTCCCCTGACTGACGGCGATCCCATTGTCAAACCGAAGCTCTTCAACTTCAGAGACGTTCGGCCCCGAGGAGTTTGTGCCACACCGAATCAACCGCGTTGTGTTGCGCTGAAATATCAAGGCTGTTGAGTCAAACGAGAGCGCTCGTCTTCCATTCCGGCCTTGTCTCTCTGATCCTCCTCCATTTCAGATTATCATGTCGGACTTTCAGATGTGCCCCGGCCTTGAAATGTGATTAATGTCAAATTTAGTCGCTGAATCCATGTTGAAGTCCCGCTCTGAAATCCTCAAAGGATTGTGTCCTTTATTTGGAACATGGGCAGTCAGTGTCCTCGCTGAGAAATGGGTCTAATGGCGTGTTTTGGACTATTAAGATTAGCAGTGATTTGCACAGTGACAGCTTCTTTTAGCGAGCAGGGTGGCATGGGGACGAGGGATGGGCAATACACACACACACACACACACACACACACACTTTAACATTTAAGAAAGAAAGAAAGAAGCTGCACTGTCTGTTCACAGCAAAATTTGTAAAACGTTTTATACACAAAATAATCCAGCAAAATTTTCTCTTGTTTAGTTTGTATAAGATGCGACTGAAATTTTCTTTTTTCAAATAAGACATGCATTTGAAAATAAAATCACACAATGACTGCTGCTGCTAATAAAAACAAAACGAGACCCCCGTGAAGTCAGGCTGCACTGTACGCTTCAGCCCCGTCACATATCGGTGACACACTGTTTACAGACCGAGTCTCCGCTGAACACACATCAGCGGAGTCGCCGCTAATATTTATGCTGACAGTGGACATGTTCTCATAAACAGGAGCAAAGCTTTCATGAGTCAATGGCATGTCTGAGCTATAGGCAATCACTGAAATATTGATGGGCAGATGAACGGAGGAGAGAGAGAGCGTGGCGTGTTGCATCTTGTGTGGTTATATTTAGTATCACAGTCTCCCTGGGATCTTCAACTGGGAGCTTTTTTTTTTTTTTTTTTTGGTCCGACTGGGAGGTTGAATGCAGCCTCTGTTGTATTTTGAGTGATGTTACAAAAAGCTCTCACATGCTCTGCCTGCACACTGCTCACTTTAATCTGCTTCCTACATCCCTGCTGAAAACACACCGAGCAACTTTTTGGGCAATTCAGATCAGCAGCAGCACAAGCTAATGAGTATTATTATTCTTATTAATATTATCATTATTATTTTTAACTTTATCGGCACGGGACCATCTCATCTTGTTGCCAGGAAACAGGCATTTTCCAGCCACTTTGTTGACTGTTGTTGGTAGGAGCGTTGCCCATCTGTGTTGCCCAAAACATTGCCCAGTGTTTTTCACACCATTAAGCCTGCAAGTTAAAGCTGCTCCAGGCAAGATACTTAGCAAACATAATTCTCTCTCATCAGCCTGATCAGGAGCAGCGAGAGAGGAGCGTCTCTTCCACCCTAATTGAGACGCTGTAAATTTAGTCCTGTTTGCCCAAGTGAACTTCTTCTGGTGTCGGTTGTGATCACTGGTGGGACATTTTCTCCTCCCACAGGAAGTCAAGTGAAATCCAGACTGTCTTAAACAGCAGTGAGCAGCTAAAAAGCAGAAAAAAGGGACTCATCAACATCAGATCTTTCTCCTCTCTTTGGTTTCCTTTGATATAAAGCCTTTCTGGGAAGAGGAGTTCAAACAGTTTTGTACATCCTGTATATTTGTATTTTTTTAGTGAGATCTTTAACACTAAGCGATCATTCCTGCTGTATTTCACTTGCCCCGTCCACTTTTGTCTCTTGAGTTTCTGTATGAAGTTAAAACAAAAAATGTAAAAGCTTTCGTGAACTGGCTGTAGATTGAATCACCAATCAATCAGCAATAGATAACAAAATTTACATGTATGGAAAAGTTGTTGTGTAGCAGCTGGCCAGGCCCGAAAAACTACCAAGACAGTCAATTGTGTCAAATACTCAACTTTCCCTTATTGTTAGTTAGTTAATTAGTTTTTAAAACATAAAAAAACACACCAACAAAGACTTGTCAGCTTTATTATGCTCATCAAACAATTTCAAACCACCTCTTTCTCCTCCAGTGATCACCTACTGGAAATAAAAAAAAATCCACATTATATAAAAACATAAATCTTTCATAAGTTTCAT
This sequence comes from Holocentrus rufus, assembly GCA_900302615.1. NCBI lineage: Eukaryota > Metazoa > Chordata > Actinopteri > Holocentriformes > Holocentridae > Holocentrus > Holocentrus rufus. Next base: position 34,991 of record OMLF01043666.1, read on the forward strand.
AATATTTTAATAAGTTCATGATCAAATTACATTTTAGGGGTGAGGGCCATGTCCTCTCACAAAATGTCAGAGGTTTTTACTTCATCTTGATCATCTTTTCATCTTTTATCACCGTTTGGCTTGGAAAAACTGAACTAACTCAGAATTTCTTTCTTTTTAATTTAATAAATATACACCAACAGTTCGACACAAATTACTGAATGGGATTTTTTGCCGATGTCTTTTTAATGCGGCTTGTTATTAGACCTAATGGTCTTATTTACATTACAGAGGCATGGCAAATGTGCTGTGTAATACTGTGCACAAAAACTGCTCTGCATCCAAGAACTAAACAAATCACGAATCATGTTTTTTTTTTTTTTCATTTGAGTACAAAATGGCAACACCTCAGTCCATGTGTACAACATTTCAGCCTGAGGACATCAGATGCAGCTTCAGGCCATCCACAGTCTCCAGCAGCTTCCTGTAGCTGTAGTCTTGGTAACGCAGCGCACCAGGCAGCAGGGTGGCTGTGGATGCCCATTATACTCCTTTATTGCCTGTAATGTGGGGTGATGTCTTATTCTGCATGCACTGTGCAGCGATGCGGTGAGGAGCTAAAACGTTAAAATGTGTCGTTTGGCTATCGGCGGCATCTCAACCTGCTTCAGCGCGGTAAACATGGAGCGTCTTAAATCCGCCGTTCTCTTGACCCTTTGAGGATCTGAGTAAATGAAGGCGGTGGTGGCTGGCAGGGATTCATCCGTCTGTACCTCACCCCCCCCATCC
>OMLF01043670.1:13635-24934 GCA_900302615.1 Holocentrus rufus
ACAACAGGTCTGATGTGACCTCTGACCTCTGACCTCAGACCTCAGACCTCAGACTGACCTGGATCTCCTGCCGGTCCAGGAAGACGTTGTTCTGCACGAAGGCCGCCGGTCGCTCCCAGCTGCCCTCCAGTTTAGTCAGATTGAAGAAGTAGGACGTCCCGTCCTCCAGCTGCACCCGAACCCACGGACTCCTGTTGTCTCCTGACACACACACATGCACACACACACACACACACACACAGACACACACAGACACACACACACACACAGACACACACAGACACACACACACACACACACACAGACGCACACACAAGGAACAGAAGCATATATACATTGGATTGCATTATAACTAAAAATGTTGTCAAAACAAATCTGCCTTTGAATAGCTTGGCTGAGACTGTTTGATAAAATGTTACATTCTGAACAAAATATTTTGCATGTCTTCATGCTGTGGGTGTCAGCTTCCCACAGTACAGTACATACCGCTTATGAAGATGGCCAGAGGTGCCGTGGTCAGTGGAATGACCAGCGGTGAGCCAGCAAACAAAGAATAGATCACTCCTCCAATGCTCTGCCCAACAATGGTCTTCTGAACATCTATCAGAAACATGTTGAGATGTTATCATCGTGTAACCATGTGTATCATAGCAACCATATCCAACAAGGGTCACATAGAATATGTAAATCATTAATGGAGTTTGTCAATCACAGAAAAATATGCTCACTTGATATTCTGACTAACTTTCTGACTTTGATTTTACTGTCCCAAGTGGTAAACCCCTCCCATCTGGCATATAGGTAAACTTGAGAAGTACTTGCAAACACAACTTTACCCAAGCATGTAGCATATTATACCATCAAGTCATTCCAAAGCATACACTACTATGCCTTGAAGAACTGGTATTATAATATAATGTCCCTGATCCAGGATATAAACACAGAAGTACACACCTATCTCTCCTCTTGTGCTTTCATCATTCAATGAGCCAAAGGCAATAGCCGGCAGTAGAATTGCAATGTAGAGGAAAATCGCAGTGGTGGTGTACTTCAGCAGAGAGCGGTCCTTCCCAACGATACCTTCATGGATCAATTAAAGAGCTGTTAGAGCTAATACATCACAACTTAACCAACCAAAACAACCAAAACTCTAGGGTGTGACCAAAGTTAGCAAGTTGGCACTATGAATCAGAATAAGTAAAAAAATAAATTAATGCATTTTCATCTTTGTGTTGACCAGAGTAAAAGATGTATGACCACTTAGTAAGTAGCATTACAAGATATTTCAAAGTAATGTTCATACCGTCTGTGAAGTCTGAAGGATAGAGAGGGAGTCTACGACGAAGGTCATCATAAACACCTTTACCAGCTTTGAAGAAATCTATGCACTATGAAGAGAAAGACAAGTTTCAATGGAGGCCATAGGACACCAAGCTGGTCAACCAGAAAGATATTTAGAGACACCATGGGGAGGTCAGGAGCATCATGTTCAACCAACAGTCCTGTTTTCATTGTAAAAACATAAGACCTCTTCTAGGAACCTCATAAAAAAACATCTCAACCAAGCCTTTCAAGGAAAGGAGATCAATTGAAAACAGCTCCAATATATACCCTAGCCATGATTTCCCTACTGCACACTTCAGCATCGTTTTGATTGTGGCAGTAGTCGTATCATATACCACATATTTGGACTGACTGCTTTCATCTGAGGTAGGATTTCAAATTGAAAAATCCCTCCGACATTGACATCTGAGGTTAAAAGAAAGTGGAATGCTGACATACCTGTGAATCCGGCATTGCTCCTTTTTTTTTGGAGACAACTAATAATATGTTGGGCTTTCAGAATAGATCCCCCGGTGTGGCAGCTTTGACAGCAGCACACCGATTTTTAAAGGTTGTTTTGAACCTGACCAGGACATCAAGCACAGCCAAGACCTGTTTCTAACTGTTGCCTTTTACAACACAAGTACATAAGATGCTTCTCTTGTTTCTGGGCAATGTTTGGGTGTTCTTTTCCCCCCCTGCTAAGCACATGTATTTCCTCTTGATTTAAACAGTGGACATAATGAAATACTTTATCGTTTACATGCAGACTCATGCATTCTGCTGCCAAGATCCATGGCAAGCTTGGCAGGCTTTTCAATCTGTTGCCCAGCTGCTTCTCATTCCTCCAGACTGGCTGATAGAACGTGGAGACAGGATCAAATAATCTTGCTCAACTACTTGTCTTTACTGGACCACATCTGTATAAGCCTGGATGAGGAGGGAAACGTGAGGGTGGTCTCCACATTTGGAGAAATTTCCCAGCAGCCAACAGAGAACATAAATGCTGTTTTTACAAGTGGATATACTTTGTATTGCTGTATTTTAGCTACTCTAATCTGCTGCTATTGGCATGGCCAGTATTCAATCAAATATGCCACATGCTTCAACCATGTTTTTCCTGTGGCCTCTTCTTGACATTGTAGAAATGAATTCTGGACTGACTACAGCAGACCACCACTGAGCCGCTTCCTGTGCTGGCACGCCACATAGCACTCTGCCCCCTATAGCAACCCCTCGCTCTGGATTCAGACCTTAAGTTCTTTTCCTCTGCGTGGGTCTGTGTCCTCCACTTCCTCCACGACCGGCTTCTCACTGGCTATGGAGAGCTGCTGTCGTTGGTAGACCAGTTCCTGTTTGAACTCCTCCTGGGTCTTGGTCTCCAGAAGCTTCTGTCTGAATGAAATGTCTGAAAACATGGTGGCAAACGTTCTGCCCAGTTCGATGGCTGTCTTGGTGCTTTTCTGAAAAAGATGATGGAAATGTTTTTTTTTTTAATTGTATTTAATTGTGTATTGGCTGGATAAGTACTCACACATATTTTATGAATGCAGATATAACAATGTTCTTCTGATTTGGATTTTAACCTCTCTAAATATTACACTTGATATTCTATGATAGCACTGAAAGTGTTGGATGAAAAAAATTATGTATTGCCATGAATTAGACCCTGAAGACAATGTACTTTAACAGTCCCAGAGAGAATTACAGTTGTTTGTTTGCTTTCTTTATGTCAGGTGACATTTATGAATGGAGGAGATGGACCTCACCGTTCTTGGAGGGGCAAGAATGAGGATGACGTAACGAGCTTCGCAGCAATTGACTCCCCAGTTCTGTGGCCTCTCCAGACGGGCAATGCAGACATGACGTCTCTGGAGGCTCCTCACATTGGAGCTGAATAAATAGAAAAATTATTCTGCTAGACAAAGGCATTATTTTCTTTTGAACTGTTGGTGTATGAAACTTCTATGAATTTATAACAAAGGATGTAAGTTAAGGGCCTATTCCAGAAATGAAGTACAGCGCCCTTTGTTGGGACACTTAACACACCATTATTGACTTTGTTTATGAGTTTCTGATTGAATAAATTTTTTTCACCCCCAAATTGACAAGACTACAAAGACTGGCATGCAAATATATGGCAACTAAGCATGAGTTTGAAATTAAAAGTCAACATAGCTCTGAGACACCATGGTGATGAAAGGCAGTATATTTATATTGCTTTAATATCACACTGACAAATGATCAAAGTTTGATCAATGCATTTCGGCTTGAATGAGGTTTCGTCAGGGTGTGATGAACAATAAAGGCTATTAAGTTTTGTTCATCTTTGATTTTTAATACATTCTTTAACCCACCATACTGTAAATGTGTGTTAGGACAAGTTGCAAAGAGAAAATTACCAAAGAGTGAGGCATAGCTTTCAAAAAGCTATGCCTCACTCTATGCAAAAAATTCTTCTTAAGTTGGTAATTCTGAATTCTGATTTCTGGCAGTGTATATAATAGGTAACAGAAATTGCGACATTTACTTTTCCAGCTGAGAAGGTTCCTGAGACCTTTGGTGTCACTATGTTGTGCCTGTATCATTAAAGGTTACTGAAGTCAATACTAAATTCATAAGAGCGTGAATACTGGCCTAGACCTTTAGTCTGTTGGAACAGGTGTAATGAGGCATTTAAAAGGGGATTTCCACCACTCAATATTGTGAATGAGTCAGTTAGCTTTAGTCAGTCAGTAAGCATCATTGCCTAGTCTGGATGCTGAAAGGACCAAACAACAACACTCTATATTCCAGATAAATATAGTTTTAGATGAACTCACAGAATACAAAGCCAGGACTGTTGGTAGTGAATACCAGTGGAAGTAGCCGTTACACCCTGAATGGTCTCCGCCAGAAGGTGTACTGTGTAAAAATAATAGGCAATATAATTGAGGCACTCAATTAACAGTCAAAACAGTTTCCATTGATGCACGCAACTTCTAGTGAATGAAAGGTTAATCTGATGGATCGGATGCTTCTGCAGGAACTGAATATGAAACTGTTGTATGTAGTTCTAATGTTACCTAATAACAATTAGTATTTTCCCATTTCTTACCACTGATGCCCTTCCCTCCTGCATCTGTGAACAGAGAATCCATGACCTCGTCCACATCGCAGCTTCCATGTCCGTCCTCCACCACATGAACCAACATGCGCCTCAGGACCTCGTCCAGAGTGGTGGCTTTCTCATCCAAAAGGATGCTGGCCTGGGCCAAGAAGCCGTCCAGGTCTCTGTGGGCCCGCACTTCTTCTTGGAAGTTCATTGGCTTTACATACTAGTGGGAGGTAAGATTGGATGAAATTGATAGAGAGGGGAAAGTTGAATGGCAGTGTGATTTTGCAGTTGTACAGTGAAAAGGTTAAATCAGTGGTGTGCAGTGATGTGGCATGGAGGGCAGAGACTGAACATTTTGATTGCAACCAAATGCTCCACCGAATCATTAGTTCCTCCTTTTAGTTTAAAGGTGAGCTAATCAATAAAATCACCTCCCGTAGACTTTGGTTGGAATGAAAACCTGCTTCATCCTGGGCCTCCATGGCACACACGCTTGGTTAAATGTTAATATAAAGATGGACTGTAAAAAGATTGTAATTTTCAAAGGAAAACAGACAGCAATACTAGAAAAATGGATCATACTTTTCTTGTCGTGTTTAAAAGCCCATAGCCAGGGCCATCAGGATCTGTAAATAATGCAAGGATTAAATCAGCATTTAGACTCACAAGCTTTTTAGTTCACCATATTGCAGTAGCTCTCTGGTTTCTCTGAGTCCTCAATACTTCATATATGAAGCACCCCCTCTTGTGCATCTCTCTTTTGTATTTGTGCACTTATTAATGGCTATATTTATAGATTTAGTGCTTTGTTGCAGTAACAGTTATTAATAGGGAGCTCCAGTTGCCAGTTTATGTCCCTGAACTTTGATTCCCTGACTCAGGACTTCTGAGACAGTGCTGGCAGACATTATTTCCCAAATGCAGAGGCTGCAAATTATTCTTAGACCGTAATCATTCTTGGGAAAACAACTGTAGAGGATACACTTTTGGCTCACCACAGTAATGAGCTATTTAGCTGTATTACTGGCATGATTGTGGTCTCATCACTGAAAGAATATCCAACGAATGTAAATCTTCGTATAAATACATTATAAGCACATTAGACTTATATAAATGTTTAAGGACTTAAATGCACACACCTGAAACACCGATCTGAATCTGGTTGTCATAAATGTGGTCCTTGTGAGTGACGGGGGAGTCTCTGCACTGCTCATAATCCTCATGCTCCCCGTCCTGCAGCTCTGTGGAAACAACATGAAGTGTCATGGTCAAGGATCCTCCAACTATGACACATAAAATTCAGACATCTCTATTCATTTTGGACTGAAGTAAATCTGTGGCAGAATGATGTCTTTGCAGCAGGCCACTTGAAAATTCACTTTGGTCTACAATTTAGTGAATTACACAGGGCAATAATCAGCAATAATGAACTTTTTCAGAGATGATTTGAACTGGTTGGGGAAATACTGGGCATCGGTCTGATGCCATCAGTTGCTCCCATATTTTGATAACCCATACTGAGATAAAACAGTTTTATCTCAAGGTTAAGGTTCTACTCCAGCCAGATTTAACAGTGTCTACAATAGACTACTCAGTCTGCCCTCCCACCACTCTGCCATCTGTTGATGAGCACACAGCAACAAGATACAGAAAAAAAGAAAGAGAGCAGACGATAGAAAGAAACAGAAAACAGGCCCAATAAAAAATCTCCCTTCAACGAGACATGCGGCAATATAACAATAGCATCCCCTTGTAAATTCCTTCATTGTAAAGAGGAGAAATATGGCTGCTAGACTGCATGTTTTATGAGTGGAGAAGAAGCAGCGAGAGAATTGATTGCCTTCGTGGGCAAAATTGTGGCAGAATAGTGAAATTAGCTCCACCGACGTGGCTCCGTGGCTCGGCCCGTGATCTATGAATATTCCCTCCTCCCAATATTGGCTCACAGATCATCTACTTTGTTATTTACCCATTAATTAACCACTCGATACACCAGCAAAGGGACTGATTGTGCTCACTAGCACGTGAAATGGGTCTTCATTGAACAAGTTCTTCGGCATAAACATAAATAACTGTCTCAATCGATGTGGACACACATTTCCCAGTGAGCAACTACTGTATATTTCTCTAAATCACCTCTCCACCAAGCTGAAATAAAACTAAAAAAAAAAAGTTATAGATTATATGTTATAGAAGTTTTGCCCTTAGTGAAGTAACCTGAATCAAGTTTTTATGTGTTTGCAAAAACATCACCGATCAAGTTTCTACAACAACAGAAAGGAAGCGCAGTGAATCAAAGTCAGTAGAGTAGTAAAGTGGTATTCAAGATACAAACCCATCTCTTGGAAAACATATCCATTCTTGGATCTCCCAGTGGACGGAGTCTCTGCGGGGAAAAAAGAGAGATATGTTGTTTATTTTTTTATTTTTTTAATGACATATTAGTATCAATAATTTATATGTAAGCTCTAACCAGCACATCATCTATAGAAAGACTATCTGCTTTAATATTGCTCATTTTGTGAAGGGAGTCTATGATACGAATCCCTGTGTGAGTGTCATGACATATTATGGATTATTGTATGAATTAATAATAAGCTCGAGTCCCCACATGGTGTAGCTGCTCCATATTTATGTATAGGTGTTTGACACAGCTAAACTGACGAGCACATGCCGATAGGCTGATAACACTAACTGTATGCACCTCTGTGAAACCAGACCCCATGGTGACTGACACAAGTTGACTCTGGAGTTTATGTTATGTGCAGCGGTCTTTAAGAAACAGCTCACGCTTCGTAGTCAACAAATAGAATCGGCATTCACCGGCTGCCTGCAACGGTTACTGAAGTGCCCGGCAAAACTATGGCAGCCATTTCAGCTGCTGTCATCATACATGGCAACGGTTTCTGTAGTCCAAAATTAAGATTCCATTCATATCTCAGCAGTGTAAACACAGCACGCAATCACGAGCATGCATTCTCTGAAAATTCTTTAACATTATTTCCAGTTATCTGTCCTCTCAGTTGTATCCACAGAGTCTACTACTATTCACCTAAGAAAGCTAAGAAAAAGATTTGATGCAATGTGATATCATTTATAATGTAGCTTAAGGAGGGAAAGAGAGGGTAAGTGACTGGAATGAAGTCTTTAGATACAGGAGAGGACAATGAACATGAGTCCTTTGTGTGGACTGGAAAGGGATCCCTTCATTCTCCAAAGGAAAAAAAAAACGTCATGAATGATGTTCACTTGCAACAAAAGTCAGACCCCAGCTGCGTCTGGTGTTTGTATATGCGGTCAGGTATCTCGGAGACACTACCCTAGCTGTAGAGACGAGCTTTTCCTTGCCTGAGGCGCAGAGTTTGGCTCCCGGGGCTCCTGAGCGAGGATATATCTCAAAGCAGATTAGACAGAACATTCCCATGCCTCCTCCACTTCACAGGGTTTTGCCTAGACAAGGGGGTGCCTCACAGCTTACGCAACTAGCTGTCTGTGCCAGGGCCGGGTGTGAGAGGAATGAATTTTATCTGTTTGATTGAGACCTTCAGAGTCTTATCTCGCATGGTTAAACATCCAATGCATTGTATATATTCTAGATTAATGGGGACTAACTCTAGTTTCTTATTATTCAAAGTCACTTGATCACTGAAAAATATTGCATGTGATGCCGTACTGTGTTGCTAAGCAGCCACAGCAGTGTAACAGGTGTGAAGGCAGGCCAACATTTGTGTTGCAAAGCTAATGAGTTTTTACAGCGACCACAGTCAGGGAAACTGGAATGTAACCGAGTTTTACTTATGGCTCAGGCCAAGGATGGAAATTACTACCAGCCACAAGTCAAATGCTTGTAAAACTGGCTTCTATTTTTTTTCTATTCTATCAGTTACTATGGCAGGCGACCAAATCATTATTTCGAGAAATAAATAAATAATAATTTTTTGGTGAGAAAATATATTTTGGCTGGTGAAATCATGAAAGTGGCTTATAAGATATTTGAACAAATTAGTTTCCCTCCATTGTTCAGACCGCTATTCAAATCTATCATACCCAATATTTTACAGCATCCCTCTTCCCAGACTGGGTTTCTCCCCAGCCCGTGCCTGTGGCTTTTCCTGTTGGCAGACCGGCCTATTTCCTCCTGCTCACAGTACTGTCTGTTGCCGATGACAAGTCAGCGCTGTAAGTCAAGACCTGAACATTCCACCAGGGGCCGAGCGACTCGGACATTAAAACCGGTCCTCAAAATAGTCTGGTTTCTGACCTCTTGCTCCTGTTTATGAACTATTGCGAAGAGGGGCTTTTCCAACTTTTTCATCCAATATTATTTAACATACAGGGGTTGTTTTTCAAGCTCTCTGGAATAGAAAATGTCTTGCTGTATCTTATAGTACATCACACATTTAAAATTGTTTTTTGCTCTTTTTTTTCACAGTGCCTGGCATCCACTAATTTATGGATGCTTTTCTCTCTGCATTTATAATTCTAATGCTGTTTTGCAAATCACCCATCTATCCATTCTATAAATATGAGTTACTAAAACTGTTCTGTTAATGCTGGTGATTAGATGTCTGGATCATCTTGATTAATGAACAAGCTTGATTTGGAAATCTGGGGCATGTTTTACTAACCTCTGCCAGCAGCCCTGATAGCATACTGTCTGTGGGCAGCCGATGTCATTGAGCAACAGGAAACAGACGAATCCTTGTTAAGTCTTCGAGAATGGGTACACTGAGCTACACTGAGCTGCGAAATGTTCTGTGTTGAACTCTATCTTGTTGCCCCAAGGTCAAGCCATCAAGACACAATTGACGCGGCGTTCTCAAATCTAAGAGCATCATTGTATCCCTCTTGTGAAGGCCTTTTCTATTCATTTGTGCTACTTGTTGAAATATCCTTATAAAAAAAAAACACCTACAAACTTCAAAACTTGAATCACTTTCATCAAAAGTAAAATTGACCACAGTGCATTGAGCAGTACAGTTAAATTTTGCAGCACATGCTTAAGTTACAATGCACATGCTCACTGCATCATCATAAAGCAAAAGCAGGAAGGAGGAACTGCAGCTCATTCCACTTCAACACCTCAAAGGCTGATGAGAGCACATAAAAGACTACCTGCTGTTTGTTTATCCAGGACAATGGATATATTCACTGGGCCAGAGGTAATTACAGTCACACAAAGTCATAGTTTACTCTCCAAGTCATACTTAAAGTGATTTTTTCCTCACTCAGACATGAAAGAACTTCTTCTCCATAACAACGATTTGTATGACATCTCTTTTGTATGACGCCTACGGTACTAATCCTGTGGACGGCAGAGAGTTCTTCAAAGACAGATCTCTTTTAATTATGCTCAGTTTTTAAGTGGATTGAGTTAAAAAAAACTCCCTTGCCCTTTCAAGGCGGAGTATAATACTTTAAAATAAAGCCACATGGAGCGGGGATATGTGGCTTCATCATAACTGACAAAGGAAGAATGAGGGAGATGCTGTATTAAATTTAATTTCAGTTGTCATGACGTTACATTATCATTCGAGTCAATGACAGTTCTCGTCTAACAACGCACTGAACAAGAGTGGAAAGCCTTGAACTGTGCCAGATTAGAATATTAGGCATTTTTCTACGGGATAATCTTCCTAATCCTTGACCTGAATAGAAAAAAAAACTGTTTAACCCTTTAAAGGTACTGAGTAGCCAATGCATTTACAGATATTGCCAAGCCAATGTGATCACAGCAATGCTTCAAAAACTAACCGGGTCCTATTTCTCAGCTTCTTAGCAAAGTGTTTTCACAAGTGTCCTGTGCACTGCTCTGAATAACTTTCTGGTCAATGCTGTGATGTGTAGCTAGTGTGATAAAACAAGAAACAGGGACAGCGGTGTTTTTAACCAGACCAGAGTCATATGCACTTGTACTGCAAATTAGTTGCAATGTTGTAACATGATGCACCAGATTAGCGGGAACTGACACATAAAACAGTATACTACCAGAAAGTTGAAAAATAAAATAAAATAAAATAAAATAAAAAATAAAAGTCAATTTACTGTACTTTTCTGGAACTGACCAATCCTCTTGTCTGGTTTTCTAACAGGGGTAAAACAAATGCGATGAATTATTTTCAGGTCTGCAGCTTGCACTTATCAAGCTGGACAAGTGCAGCATTTATAGCCATACTGTAAATATTGACCCAGACCAATTGCTTTTGAACTTTCTGGCTTTCCTGGCAATACAGGCATGTTGCTCATATTCAGTGCTTTTAATATGAACAATATGGAGAAATAAAAATGAAGTAGCACCTGAACAGCAACAGCGCAAAGAAGCAGACAGATCAAAGAGAATAGAAAATTACTGCGTTTCAAAAGGTGGGAGTCCACAGTACATAAGTTCTGAACACTTGAGCATCATTTCCCATGAATACCAATATTTTCAAAGTTCAGAGAGAGAGAGAGAGAGAGAGAGAGAGAGAGAGAGAGAGGGAGAGAGGGAGAGAGAGAGCATATGTTTTGAGTCTGCATGACACAAGGTGGCTCAGGTTGCATCATGAAAGACTCTCTCACCTTACTACTCCACCAGTGTGAAACTTACCAGATGGCACAAAATGGAGGACCTTTTTGGTTTCCATGTTCTCCAGGTTTTCAGGGGAGATTCCTTCCCCGGGTCAACCCATCATCATTCTTAGCCCTGCTCCCTAACACCTTGCACTACACTAGTGGTTCACTCTGGATATCGCTCTCTTACTCTCTCTCTCTCTCTCTCTCTCTCTCTCTCTCTCTCTCTCTCTCTCTCTCTCTCTCTCTCTCTCTCTATCTCTTTCACTCTCTCTCTCACACACACACACATACACACTAAGGTAAGATCACCTCAATGCACCTCCTCCA
>OMLF01043677.1:0-13602 GCA_900302615.1 Holocentrus rufus
CAAAAAAATGGCTTTTTTTTTTTTTTTTTTTTTTGTCTCTTGCTCCTGTTTGTTTGTTTATTTATTTATTTTTGCATTTTGAAGCTCTACTTACAACCTGGTTAAAGATCCACTAGGTCATTTTCCCCAAATCTCTTCTTCGTGTTAAGCAGCACCCTGCTCTTGATCTCTACTGTGATATCCAACGGCATGGACGAAAAACGGCATGAATGATTTAAGAGACAGAAGTTAAATCTAGGCGGTTGTATTTATGGTTACACAATGCATGCCAAATCGTCAAAACACCAGTGCTCTCTACAAACCATCTATTGTGCCCTAACCTACGCAATGTCGTAGGAAACCCTGGCAGTGGCAAGCGCTCAGCTCTTTTTAGGTCAAAAGAAATGAGTAATAACGTTGAGACAAGCGTCATCAAAGGGAAATGCTGTAATTGAAGTTGGTGAGACAGAAGTCAAGATTTACGGGTTTAGTATCACCTGGGGTTATTTTTAGAGAGCGTTTTACAGCAGGTAAAACACTAGTTTTTACTTACACTGGAGTGCTCAGTCTGTAGAAGTTAGCTTGTACAAAGTTAGCTTTAACAGACTGAGCACCGTTCAGACGGGACTAAAATAGCAGAGATGCTCTGGTAAATATTACATTACCCCCCGCCAGAAAACTAATCCCGTCCGACTTAAAAAAAGTCTTAAAAATATTATAGGTGTTATTTACCTATACAGCAGAAAGCAAGCGACTTCGGCATCACTTTGAGGGCCGTTCTTCTGCATAAGATCTCTCCATCTTTGGAAAGCTACACCGATGCTTGTCCTCTGCCTTCTCTGGTCTCTGAGTTGTTTCCCTACTTCCTGCTGGAGCTTTTGGGGTCTGACTGCTTCAGATCCTGCTGCATAATGATGGTCTTCCATTATATTGTAGATCCAGATTGAAATGTGGCGCACCTGACGCGGAGACAGCACTAACTAATATGAACAAGATACACAGAAGCAGCTCCAGCCAACAGCGGAGCTCGTCTTCTTCTGCGGACTTTAGTTAGTTGTTTTACACATGGAGGCCTCCATGTACGTCGCGGCCTGCGACATGTAGAATAAAATATGAATAAAATAGCTCATTTTCATCATATAAAGCAATTTGACTCCTCATCTCATCCGAGTGTACATAATTTTAAACATATGTATTTATGTAATTGTTCATTTTTATTATTTTTGTTCTATTTTTTTGTCTACAAATGACTTAGTACACCTTTAAGAGATTTGTGTTTCATTGTGGTAGTGGGACTCTCCTCTGGTGAAGCGTGTCCCCTCGCGACAGCCAAATTCTAGTATAAAAAGAGCCACGCGCGTGTCCGCTGACCGCAAGCTCGTCCGCAGCTGTCCGCAGCATGCGCACCCGTTTTGAAGTATATCAAGGCCTTAAGTACTCACATGATGGCCAGGTGGGTCAACGACTCACATGTGACCTCAACGACTCTCAAGGTGTAAACGACCCTGCAAGATACCTGGGTCTCCTCACCAGTCAGTTAGAACTTAAGATGCCTTTTGGATGAGAGGCAAAATGTCTTCTAGGACCTCAAACAAGTCCAGTTGCCTCTACAAAGTACTTAGAAGTACCATGACCTGGATGAATGAGAATCTTCACAGACATAAAGATTCCAGTATGTTTTTCTTTTCTTTTCTTTTAACCTGAAGCATTAAATATAAACTGGCCAACTATGATGCCTTTGTTTTTAAACAGTCGTCAGCAAAAAAATTAGTTTATTGGTGTAGATTTTTCTGCAAAGCTTTTTAATTTAAATCCAGTTTGAATTCAATTAAATTCAGTATGCTTTACCAGCATGAAAGTTCATAAAACAATGTCGCAAAGCATGAACATTACATTTACATACATTCATGAATAACATTGTCCATCCATCCATCCATTTTCTGCTGCTTATCCGGGGCTGGGTTGTGGATAGCAGGCTGAGGAGTGTTACCTATATGTCCTTTTCCCTGGCCACACCCACTTGCTCCTCCTGGGGGCCAGCGAGGCGTTCCCAGGCCAGCTGGGATAAATAATCCCCCCAGCGAGTTCTGGGTCTACCCCAAGGTCTCTTTCCAGTTGGACGTGCTCGCAACACTTCCACAGGGAGACATCCAGGAGGCATTCTGACCAGATGCCCGAACCATCTCAACTGGCTCCTTTCCATGTGGAGAAGCAGTGGCTCTACTCTGAGCCTATGCTGGATTTCTGAGCTCCTCACCCTATCCCTAAGGGTGAGCCCAGCCAACCTACGAAGGAAGCTCATTTCAGCTGCTTGTTTCCGCGTTTCGTTCTTTCAGTCACTACCCACCACTCATAATCATAAGTGAGGGTTGGAACAAAGATCAACCAGTAAATCGAGAGCTTTGCCTTCAGGCTCAGCTCCCTCTTCACCATGACGGTCCGGTACAGCAACCACATGACTGCAGCCACCACACCACTCCACCTGTTGATATCCCTCTCCATTCTACCCTCACTCATGAACAAGACCCCGAGATATTTGAAGCGGTACCTCACTCCCAACTCGGAGGGGGCAAACCACCTTTTTCCAGCAGAGAACCATGGCCTTCTCCACTTGGAGGTGCTGACCCTCAATCCAACCGCTGCAAACCACTCAAACCACTCAAACTTCAAAACCACTTCAGCGAATACTGGAGGTCACAGCCTGATGAAGCCAGCAGGACTACATCATCTGTGAAAAGCAAAGATGCTACCCTGAGGTCACCATACTGGACACCTTCCACCCCCTGACTGCCTTGAAATCCTGCATGAAAATCACAAACAGGATTGGGAGATTGGACAAAGCACAGCCCTGGTGGAGTCCAACACTGCACTCACTCCAGGTATACAAGGACTGAATGGCTGGCATCAGCAACCCTGGTACTCTATACTCCCACATCACCCCCCACATGACACCCCGGGGGACACAGACATAAGCCTTCTCCAGATCTACAAACCCCATGTAAACTGGATTCGCAAACTCCCATGACCCCTCCAGAATCCATGCAAGGGTAAAGAGTTGGTCCATTGTTGGATGGAATCCGCATTGTTCTTCCTGAATCCGAGGTTCAAAAATTGACCGGAGTCTCCTTTTCAGCACCCTGGAGTAAGCTTTTCAAGGGAGACTGAGCAGTGTGATACCCCGGTAGTTGGAGCACACTCTCAAGTCCCCCTTTTTGAAAATGGGAACCACCACCCCTGTCTGCCACTCCGCTGGCACTGTCCCTGCCATCCATGTGAAATTGAAGAGGCGTGTCAACCATGACAGTCCAACAACGTCCATAGCCTTAAGCATCTCAGGGCAGATCTCATCCACTCTGAACAACCTCCCTCGGGGTAAGGGAGAAGTTCCTCCAGAGGTGTGAGTTGAAGACCTTCTGGACTGGGTCCTCCACCAGCCACTCCCAGTTCACCCTCACTCTACGTTTAGGTTTGCCTTGGGTGACCCAACAGGAGCTAAATGCTCCAGACAACACAGCTGCCAGGGTCACAGGGGCACTCAAACCCCTCCACCACGATAAGATGCCGATTCCAGGAGGGGACATTGTATTACAACATACTCCCTGTTTTATTTGTCAGGATAAGGCAAAAATTACAGCAATGTGCTCTATACAGTTTTATAGATTTTTTGAAGTTATAGATCATTTATAGGTTTAGATTTGGAAAAAAAAACTACGTATAATATAGTAATAGTAATAGTAAAGTTTTTAAGGAAATGTAGAATTCATCAATTGAATTTGTGTGTGTGTGTGTGTGTGTGTGTGTCTTTATTTTTGTGTGTGCCTTGTTCTCTCTGTTCCGCTCAGCATTACTGGCTAATCATGGCCTCAAAGTCAAGCCAGAACAATCTCTCTCTCACTTGGTCCACAGTCAAACCACAAACCATCAAATCCATCAACCATCAAATGTTGCTGTGGAAGCTGTAACATTATGATCAGGGTTGAATAGTAATTTATATGTAATTTAAATATTATTTATATGTTATATGCATTATATGTAATTGGGATACGTAATCAGATTATAAAAAATAAGTAACGGTGATCAGACCAGATTACATTGGAAAAAATGTGAAATTAGAATATAATTACCCTGTCAAGGATTTCTTGATAACAGGGTAAACAAATGTACAATGTATTAGGCCTATTTTGTTTTTCCATTTCCTGTTGTCCCACCATGGTGACTGACTTAATCCAGAGATTGACTTGAAGCTACTTTCAGGTGAAAAAGAATTAAAGTTAGAAGGTAGGTACAAACAATGAGTGGATCCCAAAGTAGAAAAGAATAATCAGTCATTACAAGAATGAGAGCAAGATTTCAGTGTAGGCTACATCACACAAGTTAAGTTTATCAATACTCTTAATTTGAAAGTGAAAACTAATATGAAAGTTGAAATGTGCTGGGCGAAATAAAAAGTGGACAAAATTCTGCTGGATACCTGGAACTAGATCTTTATGTCATTCATTTTTATTAGTCAGTTGGCTCGTTTTATTTATTTATTTTTTCAGTTTTATTATTTCGCCCTCATTTCAACTTTCATACTAGTTTTCACTTTTAAATTAAGAAAATGGATAAACCTTAAGTTTGTGCGATGTACATTGAACCTGTATACAAATATAAAAATGCCCACTGAACGTCATTTCGAAGCTATGAAAAGCACTGCCCGTCTCCAAATAACTGGACGATGAAGCATGTGTGTGAAAAACTATCTTAACCATTAGGCATGAGGGAAAAAATATAAGACTCAGGCTGACATGAAGAGGAATTGAAACAGCATACTGTTAATTGGCAGTATTTTTTGAGCGAAAAAGAGTATAAAACGAAAGGAAGCTTTGGTATTATGGTTTCAGTTTTTAAATGCCACAGGATTAATAAATAGGATCTAAGAAAAAGCAAAGTTTGTAGTTTAAAATGTCTTTGTCCAATTCCTGTGCAGTTGGTGGCAGTCATGCGTCATAAAGTTATTTACCAACGGCTATAAAACACGGAAGAAGAAGAGGAAGACGACGAAGAAGAAGAAAGACGAAAGACGAAAAAGACAAGACTGGCGGCAGGACCTTGGGGGCTGTAGGTTCCTTTAATACTGTTAGTTGTTTTGATGAAGAGGCCGACAGCTCTAGATTTCCAACACAACTATACTCCATACATTCTAACCACTGCCCGACCGCTAGCTAAACTCGTATGGCACTTATGAATCTAACCAGTTTGTGAGACAGGTAAGTGCTACATTTTCAAACATATAGCTAAGTTAATATGACAGGGCATAGATTTTATTCGACCGCTGGCAAAGTAACGTATTTAAGCTAACTTCAGCTAACTTCAAGCTAACTTACTGGGCTGTGAATCAGACAATCATCAGTCAGAGCCTCCTCGTAGTTACGAGTGGTTTATCGTCTTAAAACGTTTGTAAAGTGCCACAACCTTTGGTTATTCTTGGGGAATATGTTTCAATGAAGCACCAGACATGTCTAAGAAACTTTAGAGCAGTTGTCAGTAGATCACTTGTAATGCCGAGCGGTTTGCCCTTGACTATGTGACATGGAAAAGCAGCTGAAAGTTGCATGGACCAAACTGGTGAAATATTAGCCGTTGTTTCTGGCAGATCACATTATTAATGATACAATTCGTGAGAGTTTACCACTTTTTTTAACCACAGTCTCACATTAATGCTCATGATTTGTATTGTAATACAGCTTCGTAACTCGTAGCCCACTACAGTTAAGGCCTTTTCAGTATAATCCACAAATGAATGTATTTCTGGCAATGTTTTTAATGTTTATATTGTTGTTTCATTTGTCCTGATGATTATTTGGTGAACTGGGTTGGAATAAAATCATCAGGCTGTCTGACCGTTTGAATGTCTGTCTGTCTATCTACACTACACAGACAGGTGACAAATTAAAAGAAAAAAACGAATAAATGAGTGTAAAAACATAAGTGCAGATGTTTCCATACAGATGTAATACATTATACAATTAACGACAATTTTATCATGCTCTGTATATTGTAAAAAAACGCTGAGCAGGACCAGTTGACCTCAATTTTAGAGCAAGATGGCAAGAGGAACAGATCTAAGTGAATTTGGGTTCATTATAAGCAGGGATGGCAGGATCTTCAGTCACAAAGACTGCTCAGCTGGTTAGTGTTTCAAAAGGAACAGTGACTAAAGCAACATCTGCATTTTGATCTATGGGAAAAACATCAGTAAATAGGGTTGGAAACTGTGGCCAGAAGTGCACATTTGATAACTGTGATGCTTGTGCATTAGTGCGATATGTAAATAAACACAGAAGAGCAACTCTTCCTCAGGTGATTGTCAGTGCGGGATATGATCAGACTGTGTCAGCAAGAACAGTCTGTCAACAGCTACATAGAGAAGGATTACAGTAAGGTTGCAGTGTATAAACCCCTTATTACAAAGACAAATAAATTTTAGAGTTCAGTGGTGCAAAACCCATAGGCAGTGGTCAACAGAGATGTGGAAGAAAGTGATGTTTTCAGGTGAGTCATCCTCCAAAATATGTGTAGCATACACCAAGAGAACGGTACAGGCCTCAATGTTTGAAATGAAATGCTTGTATAAAGATAAGCTCACAAAGGGAGTGAGGAATCACTACAAAGAAAAAATTCCACTTGTTGTCATTGTGGATGTATGAGTTACAAAAAAGGTTCTGATCGGGATGCATTGCTTCCCGTAACAATCGCAGATATCTGCATTTATCTTGTGTTTGATGTGAGTGCCTACACTTGCAGTTTTTATTCATTTTTTTAGATTATTTTTTCAGCATTTCTGCTTTATTTGACAGTGACAGTAGAGATAGACAGGAAACACGGGGGAGGGAGAGGGGATGACATACAGCAAAGGGCGTGGGTCAGAATCGAACCCACACTGCAGCAGTGACGCCATGGAAGCACCCCACTTGTCAGCAAAAATCATCCACGTCTCTCCAAAGGGTTGTTGGCTTTGGTGTTCTTGAAACTTAAACATATACACTGCTCAAAAAGATTAAGGGAACACTTAACCGTCACAGTATAACACCAAGTCAGTTAAACTTCAGGGATAACAATCTGTCTATGTAGGGAGCACAAGTCATTGTGAATCAATTTCACCTGCTCTGGTGAAAATGAAAGTGACAACAGGTGCAATGGAGAGGCAACAGCAAGACCACCCCCAAAAAGGGAATGGTTTTGCATGTGGTGGCCATAGGCAGTTGCTCTCTCCTTATCCTTCCTGACTGATTCGTATTTCATTATTAATAAATAATGATGAAATAAGATGTGAATCTACACACTGTTGCCTACCTCTAGCATGGAGCCTAGTACCACTCAACACTGTGTATGCTGATGTATTAGCATGAAGCCTGTTCTCAGTCAGTACAGTGTATGCTTTAAGGCCCAGACACACCAGACCGACCGCAAAGAACTAGCACTGATGAAGGGCAACTGCTGCATCGCCTCATGTTGCCTGTGTTGGGGCCAAAAAGTTGCACTTGAACACACCTCAAAGACTACAGCCAACTGCCAACCAGCATGTACATTCGGTGCATACGTGAAACCCTAGGAATGTGGACATACGAACAATAAAAACAAAGCAAGATTTGCTTACCGTTTTCACACCACTGTTGCTCACCACAGATGGTTTTGTAAAATAGCGAATATCAATCAAGAATATGTCTGATAAGTTGAAGATGGCACTGCCATTGTCAGCCTTTGGTCTTCTGGTTGTGGAATTTGTTGGGCTCTTTCCTGTTCAGTTCCACATGTTGAAGGAACTTGTCAGTCCAATCATCCAGAGGCAAAACACGAACTACTTGGACTGTATCCCCGTAGAGAAAAGCTTGATAATTACCCTGCACTTCTTGGCAAGCTAAAGGTTTAAAAAATGCTTGGATTTTGATGTGCTTAACTTTGCTTGTAATTTAGGTGATATATTATGCCAAGTCTACTTAGGAACAGGTGACAGGGTCACAGTTGGCTGAACAGCCAATCAGAGTGATCTTTCTCACCGATGGGCTCTGCCACCATTTCATCATGCTCAATTGGCCAAAAAGCTGTGCGGGACACACCGCAAAAACTAGGGCCACAGATGCTCAAGGATGGCTCGGCATTGGCTGATGGCCGACTGTCGGCTTGGTGTGTCACCGCCTTTAGTTTTAGGGTAGAGAACTGGTGCCAATCAATTACCAGGGACACTAGGATGATTTTGGTGTCAGTTTTCACCAGTTACTGAATAAAGCTGACCAATGGGACAATTCACCAAAAAGGGTTAGTGGTCATCAGTGCATATAGTCAATGGAAAGTTTTAATGTGTAACAGTAAGTATGTGTGTCTGTGTTTTTTTGCTGTTTAAAACTAACATGCAGTGTCTCCATGCAGAGTGAATGGAGTCAACTGGAGGCTCTGGAAGTCTCTCCCGTGAGTACAAGCTAGTCATGCTGGGAGAAGGTGGCGTAGGGAAGAGTGGTGAGTACACACACACACACACACACACACACACATGCACACATCAAGTCAAATCAAAAAATTAAGTCAAACTAAGATTTAAAAAAAAAAACCCTACATTTATGTATATCTATCTCTTTAGATAGGCTTATAGTTCCATGTAATAAATAATTAATTGTAATAATGCCGCCTGTGTTGTTATTTACCATATTTATATGATTGATCTCACATTTGCTATATATTTGTAAAGTGCACACCTGCTATGATCTCAATTTTACCATCATTCCTTGCAATCTCTCTCAGCTATCATCATGCAGTTCATCAGCCATCGGTTCCCAGAGGACCATGACCCCACCATTGGTGAGATGGATTACATTTCCCAGGGAACCACTACAAAGCACACCCTCAGCTTGTTTATCACTAACTGATAGATGTGTCTTGATTGCTACTAGATGCACATATTTGGCATCCATGTATCCTGTGGAGTATCATTGTGACTGTAAATTAACTTTTACTATGGCGTGTAATCACGCCCTCAATGTAAGGACCTCATTATGGCATTATATATTTTGGTTAACTTTTTGATATGAGGTGTTAAAATCAGGAAAAAAGCTAAAAAAAACAGGACTTTTATCAGTACACAGAATATGATGTTACTATCCTTTGTGCCACAATCTGGGGTGAGCCTTCCTATAGAGGCCCAATTCAGAGTTTACCAAATGTTAAACTTCCACCCAAAATGAGTACCATACTAGAGTGGCCTAATTTATAAAGGTTATACTTCTGTACATGTGGTGCAGTGGGGGAAAGGTGTCAGCACACATTAATTTATGAGAAAATTTCCATGAATCCTTAATAAATTAACTTCATGAACTTGACCAGAACAGCCATTCTTAATAGGCAAGGTTATAAACTATAGGTCCTTGCTGGCTAGCTAGCTAGCTACACCCAGCCCCTTTACGCTTAGCACGTTAGCAAGGCTGTGCTCAGATGATTAGAAAAAAGCAAGAAAGGCTACCACCTGGCTCTATATTTATACCTAGTACTTCATATTGCTGGGGTGAAAGTGCACATTGTACAAAAATGTGTAAGCTATTAGCTAATCATTTTGGCTCATTTGTACTAAATAGATTATTTTGATTACAATTGTAGATACATAATTCTATAAATGAATTTAGCTATTCCTAAATAGCAGCAACCTAACAGAGTGCATCTCTATACCTTTCAGAGGATGCCTACAAGACTCAGATCCGCATTGATGATGAACCAGCCAACCTGGATATCCTGGACACAGCAGGGCAGGTAAAGAATTTCATTTGAACACCCAGTGGAACCATGTATCCCCTCTGTCTTTCTTTGTTTCACCTTGAGTCTTGTATATTTAGTTTGTCTCTGTGCTATTCATTGGCGGATCTAGAAATGTTTACATGGTATGGCAAAGGGGTGGCATGGAGTTTTTCATTTGGCAGCAGAGGACAGATTCAAAGTTGCTGCTCACTTAGACTCCAAGGTGCTAAAAACAAAGGAGCAGATTAAAAACCTTGGTGTTGTAGTTTATTCTGATCCAAGATTTAACAGTCATATAAAAGCAATACAAGGCAAGGAGGTGGTTCTTTTTAACTTGACATATAGCATTTCGCCTATCATTCATTTCGCATGCATTGCATGCATTTTGATGCCTATTCCTCATTGGTGATGCTTTATCAGTTAACAGTTGACATTTTTGGCTGCTGTTTCTCACTGGTCCTCCATGAGTGCAATAAGAGGAGCAAGTCACACTTTCTCCTGGAGTACTGTTGGGGTCAAATTGGCAAATCAAACTTTCACCAAGTCAAGTTGGGACCTGAAACATCTTCAACACTGAAAGTTATACTGCTTTTACAGGAGATACTCCTTTCACTTTTGTGATGTTATTTCCAAAGTAACATTGCTATAGCCAGATGCAAAATATTGCACAAGAGAGCAGGCCCAGACCTACATGACTAGATAAATATTTGAAAAACTGTACATAAGAGTGATTTAGTGTGGCTAGTCACAGGCAGTTGTTGGTTGTCCTGAGTTACATGTGCATTGTGGAATTTTTGGAATGTCATATTTGCTGCTTTGTCCTTGCATTCTCACTCTTTTATCCTTTTATTCTCCTTTATTCTTTTTCCCTTCCCCTGCACATTCCAATAAATATCTCACTCTTAAACATGATACGTACACATGCATGTACATGCAAACACATTCACACACTCCCTCACACTCACTCCTTCATGCAGGCAGAGTTCACAGCCATGCGGGACCAGTATATGCGGGCAGGTGAGGGCTTCATCATCTCCTACTCCATCACAGACAGGCGGAGTTTCCAGGAGGTCCGACACTTTAAGCAGCTGATTGACCGGGTGCGACGCACTGCAGACACTCCAGTCGTGTTGGTGGGCAACAAATCTGACCTGGCACACCTTCGACAGGTTAGCATGTGGGGGGAGGAGTTTGTTTATGAAAGATAGCTTTCCTTGTTGGAAAGCAAGGTTGTGGGTAAAGATTAGGTAGGTTTCTTATGTTTTGTTTGTTTGTTTTTGTATTCTTTTTTTAAAACTATATTTATCCAGCAAAGTTAACAGAGCTCCATGCTCTTTTCAAACATCACTCACAATTACTCATTCATTTATTCCACCCGCATTGGCCCAGTGTGGGGATTTAAGCTTCTAACCTCTATACTAAAACCACCCCCTTTATTGGTTTATTTTTACCGTAATTATTATTAGTAATTCTTATAACTAGATGAATGCACTCAGTAGAGTGCAGAACTCCTCCAGGCATGTATGGGCACAATGACTATGTTTACATGCACACAAGAAACCTGATGACTGAGAGAAACCGGGTTATGTTATCTTACACCGATTGATGAAAATCCCGTATACATGCACTCCTCAATAATCGTGTTTCTCCTCCACCGCAACCTCTTCCACACGGTCACTGCAGTTTACAGGGCAGCAATAGCTGCTTGCAGCCTGACATTCAGTACCAGTCAGTGGGCAGAGAATACAGGTCAGCCTGCCTCTAGTGACATTAGCCCTAATGAAAAAGGGGGTTTCCCTGAGCTTCACCAAACTCAGGGAAAACCTCATTTTTATCTAAGGTAACACTGACATAAAATTGTTCAGCATTCTTCAATGAGCATGTAGAACAGAAAGTTTTTACTCTCTTGTGCGTTTCACAGTGTCTTTTTATTGTACTTACAGGTCAGTTTCTTTATCTGCTCTGTTCTTTTGCACATGCACACTTGTAAAAAGCCGATGAGAAATTGGGGAATGGGTTCACATGGCCCAGTAATCGTGTTTCTCCAGGAGAAATCCAGTTTATGTATACCAATTTCTCTTAATCCCTTACCCCAATTACCGAAATCGTCATTGTCGTTTACATGGCAGTTGAGAAATCTGGGAACTTCTGTCCGAGGCAAGTAACCTGATTACTGACGTGCATGTAAACGCAGTACATGTCTATATAAAGTAGATATTGCTTTGTGCCACAACTCGTTGTAGAGAGGGTCAGAGGGGTTCTCTATGATGGTCCCTCGTCCAAAGACCCGAGAAGAGCAGGCAAATTAGTCCACTGATATATGAGACAGTGACAGCTATTTTACACTTCCTTTTTTACAGTGGTGAAGCATCAGGCTATTGAAGCTATTTCAACCCCTACTTGTTGACGGATTCCATCAGCCTTTTACACTTTGTACAGTGTTGTTCTCCTGTGTGTCTGCTCTGTGTTCTATTGACTTTTTTTGCCATCAGTGTGTTTTATAAACTCGCCCAGAAAACGCATCACGTGCCCCTAGATTTTTTCACCTGCGATTGGAGTGAACTTGGTCACAGTGGAATTTAAAAAACAGCCTAAGGCTGATAGGTCCAGTAGTATGCAAAGAGAGAGCGATGGTTGAGCAATCTAGTCAATGAATGGAGTGAGGGAGCAGAAGAGGCAAGAACAAACGTTTTTCAAAATTATTGAATCTCTGCAACCACAAGAGGTTCTTCATCATACAGTCATAACTGTGCACAAATTTTTTCTTAGGCTGATAGGCTCAGTAGTGTGCGAGATCAGCTTTAGACAGACTCGTGAGGTAGGAATCGTGAGGTAATAAATAATACCAGGGGTCAGATCATAAAGCCTTAAAAGTAACAAATAAAATTTTAAAACAATTCTAAAATCAATGAAGAGACACTAAAACAATATCAATTTTATCATTGTAACATCTGTAGTGTTTGCTGAGTGATACATTTGTGCGTTATTAGGGGTGTCAAATTATCGTGTTAATTGAGATTAATTAATTACAGTCATATGTAGCGCGTTATGTTTTTTTTTGCGTTTGCGTTAATCTAATTTTTAATCTCTAACTCAAAACAATAGTCAGTCACACCCTGAAGTGGACATTGATTGGCCGTCATTGTGTTTGGGCTTGTTTAGCATAAACTGATAGGCTCCCATTGTAGTTGGGAGGGCAAGATGAGGAGGTGAGGAGCGATGAGTAGCGGAGAGGAGACGTGAAAATGGAGGGGCATGTGAAAGTTGTCAGTCCAATGAATGGGAAATTTACATTTCAAAAACGACCCGACTTACAGCACTTTATATGGACCTGATGTTTTATTTTATTTTTATTTTCTAATTGTTTGGAGATTGACAAAAGAATACAGCAGTATTCCCCCCTGGTGGTCGAAACTAAAGGTTGCAGGCAGCACTTGGGACTAGTCTCAAATACAGCGGAATGTAAATGGCTAGGACTGCATCTGTTCAAGTCTGTTAAAAACAATAAATGACTTTATGGACCCTATTTTCGTGTGCCTTGGCGTACCGCGCAAAGTGCGGTTAAATGCCCAGTGCACAGTGGGCGTGACAGTGTGCATTTGGCATTCTGGTGACAAGATGCGCCTGGCGCATCTGTGAACGGGGAGGGATTGAGATGAATTGGGTTAATTGTTAGTTGTTAATTGCTTATTGTTGATTTCCAAGCCGTGATTTTGCTTTGAAAATAGTCAGGACATAAAATGTATCAAAGCTAAGTGATATGAATGTTTTTGGTTTTATTCAAAATGAGGCTTTTTACCTTATTGTGTTCAAGAAAGTATTTGATTGTGTAAAATTGCAGGAACTGCAATGAAAAATTCC
>OMLF01043678.1:3165-13432 GCA_900302615.1 Holocentrus rufus
GATGATAGTTGCTGACAACTGGCTGCCTCTGTGACGGTCCCTGGCTGTTTTCCAGTTCGGGGCGTCGCAAGGGTTAAACAGCTCTGATGAGTCCTCATACAGTTTGTGAATGTGTCAGACTGAGCGAGGAAAACCACTGGGACGGTAACTGGCACGACAGTAGAACGTGAGCGAGGGGGAGAATGCGAAAGAAGGCGAGACTGGTTTGTTTATGAGAGATGAGGGGAGACAGAAAGAGACAGAAAGAGGCACAGAGAGCGGAGGAGAGAATGGGAGAGGCAAATAAATGAGTCGACGCTTGTCCCTTGTTAGCAGCCTTGTTTTTGATAACATTAGAAATTGATTTTGACCTAGTTGTGGCATTTTATGGAGCTGGGAATTGAAAACAAATCCATTATTATCCCATGATAGCAGATTTTTAATTCCTGCTTTTATAGTATTTCTCTTGTGCCTGGATAATATCTGTGATAATGTCTTGTGAAGAATGTGCTCATTCTTTCAACATGCTGATGAAATGAGATTTGATGACTTGTTTTGACACCAAATCTTGTCATTCAGACTCCCTGTTTCCTGAGATTGTTTAAGTAATAATCTATGATGTCCTCATATAAAAACTGGGCTAACACTCACTTTTATGTCGGCAGAGTCGGAGTGTCAGAGTTGGCTGAGGCCAATTCAACCAGTGTCGGGCCACTGCAGTGCAGGTTGTGTGGTGTCGAGTCAGCCAGTGTGTGGCAATGGAAATCGGTTCACTGTCACAGTTGTATTCTTGGTCAATTATATTCTGCTAAGGATGGACGACACCCAACCCCAGGAGCCGCTGTGAGATCCGTAGCAACTTTGGCGTAATGGTCAACCGCGGTACTGCAAGTCATGTGACGCTATGGGGGCCAAAAATACTTTTTCAATAGCCAGTAATTGGAAAGAAATGCTGGTAAAACACTGGGTCCATTTTTACAAACCTTTTTCTTTCCCACCATGACCTCCCCCAGACGGTCACTGCTGACAGCGGGGCCGCAGCTTCTCACAGCCGACGGATTCAGCTGGCAGAGAAGTCAGGTCTGCTGGCCTCTTGCTACGTTAGCTCTGATGGAAATGGGGATTTCCCCAAGCTTCGGCAAGCTTGGTGGATGTTTAATGTAAAAAACTGAAAGTAACCGACTTAAAGTAAAGTACAATAAAACTCAGATTTCTTTTTGTGACAGTTTTTATTCAGAATTGTTGTTCATCCTTAATTCGGACAGATTTGTGTATCAAAATAACTCTGAATCATTATTCCACCAGGGTCATCATTGCACTAAAAGATGATACATGATCCTCCTTGATGATGATAAATAATAAGATTGAATTCCTGTCCAGGAGTCTGTCCCTTGTAAATCTTATTCAGCCACAAGGTGGCAACAAATAACTATCACTGTTTCTGCAAATTCTTGACTGGAGCTGGACTTTGACGTACACGTACATACGTACGTATGGACACACATTTGTGAACTCACTGGTTTAAAGGTCTGTGGTTACCATAGGCCCAAGAGAGTTTTGTTGTGTTTGTTTTGTTCAGTGACATGAATTGTACCTACAAACATTCAGCTGCGAAATTTAAGGCTGTTATTTGCTTTAAAAAGTAAGTTAACAAGTTTCTGAAACTATAACAGCTATGGGAAGTAACTTGTCAAGCATATTCAGTCTCTTTCTTGCTCTGCTCCATGTGCTCTGCCCTAAAGCTGTATCTCCTGTTCATTCACACTCCTATCAAACTTCTCCACTTCATGTTTATGAATTTTTAGTATTCGACTGCCAGCTAACTTAGGTACTTGAACGTGGGAGTAGCAGCTGCTACTACTGGAGGTGCAAAGGGAGCTGATGGTGGCGTGACGCCTGCGTAACATGAGTGAGTGTGTTTATTTGAGCTTGACATTAGCTTGGTGCCCACATTAATTGTGTGTGTGGTTCAAAAGTCCAAAAGGTGTATTGGCTCATGGAGATTATTGTGTTGAACAAACGTGTAAGTATTAGCCTTTGTGGAGCCCTATGGAAAAAATCCACTGGAAATCTGAGGAAAAGCATGATCAAAGTAACCTCTGGATTGGCTGACAAACTATTTATGGCTGAACAGACCAAAGGAAAAAAGAGCGCCACCTACAGGAATTCAAAATCCATCAGCAGAAAACCCAAAGAAAAACATGTTGCAGTACTGGGTAACCTGCACAACAATGGGTGCCAAGCACAGACAAAAAAACAAAAAAACAAAAACAAAATGAAGCCAAGTTCTTGAGGATTTTCACCTTAAGAGGAAGAAAATGAATTACATTAGGATAACTTTAATTGCCCACTTTATTAAATCTGTGTAGCCACACTGGGGGGAAATGCTTACACACACACACACACACACACACACACACACACACACACACACACACACACACACACACACACACAAATGTTTCATGAAAGACACAGCAGTGCAGAGTGGGGCTGAGTGGTTAATCAGATTTCTCTGTAGTGTCCATATGTAGCTCTGCCAGGCAGCAGGTAGTCATTAGACAAACACACAGTGCCCACTTGGCACCAGATCTGAGAGAGACACACACACACATAGAGAGATGAGGAGAGACAGTGCATGTGTGTGTGAGAGAGGGAGAGAGTGAGTGAGAGTCACCACTCAAAAGTGCTAATCTGCAAGTTCCTTCTATTCTGATTTTGTCTCTATCTTTGGTGCTAAGCGCTGGATGTTGTGGAGTTTCTTTCTGCTCTGCATTTCCCAGAGATCACCTGTCAATCAAACAGTGTGACGTCTTTTTCTTTGGATTTTCTGTTGATAAAGTTTGAGTTTCTGTAGGTGACATTTTTTTCTATATCTGTTTAGCCATGGTGGCTATCGCTGTTCATGTTAACTTCCCAGTTCATCTTCTATTTACTCCAAGAAAAGGAAAATGTAAAATGTTTCGCTTCAACAGATATTTACCAGCAATGACCTACCTAACACTGGAGTGTTTATTACAGCAAATGTAAAACTTTTTATGAACTGGATATAAGCTGAAAATTACTTAAGTATTTGTAAAGTATTTTTTGTAATTTACGGTCTGCACTGCTCTCAAAGCTTAATGCACTGGTTAGACTCCAGGTTTGTGTGTGTCAGAATGAATTCACTGTATACTTGATGCTCAGATCATGTAACACCATGTAAGCAGAGACCGATGAGTCACATTAAGTGAGATAGTGTCCTGAAATTTCAGCTTGTAATTTTGATTTTAACATTTCCCATTCAGCTAAAGTACCACTTCACTCAGATCAATTTCTTCAACTTCAAAAACTGTGTAGCCTATTCATTGATTTTACTTATCTACAAATATTGACAAGCTATACTGAGTAATACCAACCTTACTCTCTGCTCACACGGCTTCTGAAACTCTGGCTGAACTTGCCATTGAACAACCTATTAATATTCTATTGCAGGATCGTTATGCAGGCACTGTATTTTCTTGATCAATATTTTATGAAAAACAAAATACATATACACTCACCTAATGCGTACATGTTCACAGGGGAGGGGTCTTGTCAGTTCTGTATATTTTAAGCTTTAAAACATCACTATCAAGAGAAATACCTGCACAGCACAGAGCTTCCAATGCATCTCAGAGGATTATGTTGTCAAGTCAAAAGCACACACACATGGAATATTGTGTTTAGTCTCTGCTGTGATTGGAGTTGTGTTCACCCAATTCTCTTCCCAAATGCTGATTATTTAAAAAAAAGTAGGGAAACACATATGGTCTCACTTTATTGCAGGGTTTTACTGCGTTTCCTGCATTCATATAGAACAGGGAACAGAACTTTGTTCAAAATGTTAAAGTAATTCTGTCAACTTTGTAAGCAATAATGAACAATGAGGTGCGAAGACAAATGTCAGAATGCAAATTTACCTCCATCTCATCCATTATTTCCCTAATTTGGGACACCTTGTATCACCTTATTTTGCCTATATTATGGCCACAGTTTTAAATAAAAAATGTTCTACATACTGTACACGTTCACAGAGGAGTTCTTCTGTCTTGTCAATACTTTACCCAATTCATTTGACCCTTTGTTATTAGACTGTATATTTTAAGCTTTAAAGCCTCACAATCAAAATAGAATAGTCTAGCAACATGAGCTAACGTTATTCAAAATGGATTAAATATGGCACATATTTGCACAGAATAGCGTGTTGGTGTTAACGTTATGCAGATGATAACTGCAGGAAAATAATCACAGTAGTTTTGAAGCTATTAAGACTAAAAAAAAGGGCTGGGTGTGGTGGCTAACAGCTAACGTAGATAGCTTAACAAAACAAAAATAGTTGTCCATTTTATATGAGCTGAGTTTATTTGTGAGCATTAGAACATTAAATTAAAGTGTTGACTACATTTGAGATCACACTACTTTTAAAGAAAAAAATATCTTTTGTGAGAGCTAACAAGCTAACTGTTAAAGTGACTGTTACTACTGTTTGTTGAGGCTAGTGAAGGATAACAGGTGCAGCTGAGGAGTCAATCGACTCAGCAGAAATCAACTGATAGGCGTCTCTCTGCATAGAAAGAACTTCATATTCTCATAGTTTCACGATGTTTCTACACACAATGATGACAGTAAAAATTTTTTTTTTTAAAAAAGTCAGTGAAGAAGTTTGAATACTGTTGCTCACACAATGCTGCTGAAAACATCAGCTGTGCAAGTTTTCAATTTACAAACCACGACCTACCTATAAGCCCCCAGGTGGCCTGTATCCAACTAGCACTGACCTAGTTTTCCTTTGTTTCTATTTGGTTCATATTATAATTCACAAACACATCAGTCAAAGTTAAAATATTCCTAGCAATATTGTCTGATCAGATCATTGCTTGCAGACCCTATTATGTATACAGTGGATAATGTAGATATACAGGGGCTGATGACTCACCCTGTGGTGTTTGTATGTTATGTGTTTTTTCTTTTTTGAACGTTTTATGCTTAAAAAAGTCACAGGGCGCCTCCTTACAGACCATGGAGAGGAAAAAAATAAAGTTACTACTGGCTAGACTGAGGTTAATATTTCTTTAAATTTGCTATAGTAATAAGTGAGTTAAAAGGTCCCAAGTCCTTGTCCTAAGTCCTTGTCCTGCACATATTAATTTCCTGGTTCTAAAACCACAGCGTCTATAATGAGGGATATATTCAAACAAGAGACACTATCTTTATGGCAGTGCCATTACATCACCATTAAAAAACTGTCATTGTTATTATTGTTATTATCCACATTTCCCTGATAGATAGTAACTAATGTGATTTTAAAAGTTCATTTAGAATGAGCAGAGTAGATATACAGTCGTGCTTACACCTGCAAAGGTACAGATGGAGATCACAGGACTGTGCTGCAGCTCACCAAACAGACTTAAGTTATTTGAGGTGGCTTTATTCAGTTATTTTGGTGTTGGACTTGCATTAAAAACCCTAAGGACTATACCATGCTGTGTAATAATTCAGTCATGAGGCACTAGTGCACACTTTTATTATTAAGTGTATTTGCAGCCCTGATAATGTAATCAAAACAGCCACACGATGCCTTTTTATTGGTTTTGCATGAAAACAATATCAATCTCCGCCAGTGAATAATCCACAGCCGAAATCAAATTTGTTTGTCTCTGTTGTGATGAATAGCATTTCATAAAGTGAACAAACCTCCCCATTATTCCATCTACGGTGTGTGTGGAGGTGAGTGTGCCAATGACATTACAGCGTATATTACTTATCTATGGAAAATAGGCTAGTTGGGAGACATTATGCATATGATAAATATTGTATTGTATTCAGTCAGCGTTACCATATTAGGGTTACCCTTACGAACTATTTGTGTGTGTGTGTGAGATGGAGAGAGAGTGTGTGTGCACGCTGATGAGATTTACAGGTCTGATGTGTTTCAGTGGGTTATTGAAGCAGTGGATGAAACTTGGTAAACCCAGGGCTGGAGGAAAATGAATAAATGCATCATGTGTAAATAGATATAAATAGAGGAATAAGACTGTGGTGTTACGGGTGTGAAATTCTACCACAAAACACAATAAATCATACGCTGCACTGTTCATCAGCAAGGAGGGAAAAAATGGAGTCTACCATGCTGTTTCTTACCCTTCCTAAAAGCATTTTCAAGACTATTTTGGTTGCTTTATAGGATAGTATACAACAGAGAGTGACAGGCAAAATGAGAGAGGGAGGAAAGCAGTGACAAATGAAAGGCGTTGATGGCAGTTTGAACATCAGAAGTAAACCGCACATCGAGGGAAGACACCTACTGATGCCTGCAGCTTGAGTCCAGTCTGTATCAGCTCACAAGGCCATCTCTCTTGTCTCCATTAGACTCTCCATTCACACTGTAGCATTATGTTAAAGCCTGTATATAAAGGCACTAAAGCCATAAAATTAACATTTCTGTCACTGTTTTTAACAGTTAAGGAGACAATTCAAGCTGAAACACTATCAAGCTTTACCTGCAGGCTTTCAGTGTGTCTAGCATTTCTCAAGTTTTTTTTCTCCCTCTTTTTAAAGCAAAGCCTCAGAGATGAAATACAAATGCAAGACCAAACGACAAAGCGTGACACACAGTCAAATGTAGTGTTTAATAAGCTGTAACAACACTGTGGAGGCTGCGATGAAAAATATGTTGCACATGTTGTAAAATATGATTATACGGCCTGTGTTCGATCTCTACACAGGTCGAACACATTGTACAACTTCTAGAAGTTATTATAATATGAAGATACAAGAATCATTTATAATAATACACTTTAAATACACCCCGGCCTGTGTGAAGTACACCTTGGGCACAGCCTCTGCAGCACACTCAAGGAGATATCTTCAATTTGCCAGGGGTGTGTTGGTTTTTTCCCCTACATTTTTTTCCTCATCTCAATAAAAGTTTTGGTTGTATCAGCACAAATTAGCATTGATGGTACCTAGCTAATCTCACACAGCTGCAGAATGGAGCATTAGGGAGAGGGTGCAGGGCCCCGGCCCATCTGTGGAGGGACCGGCTCACGGTCCCCTGAAACCAGCATCACTTTGGCCTTGTCAGATGGTCCCTGCAGTGTGGCGTTATGTGTGTGTGTGTGTGTGAGAGAGAGACTGAGGGAAAGAGAGAGAGAGGGAGTGTTGCTGTGTGTGTGTGTGTGCATTTGTCTGCTCGTTTCTCATTAACTTACAGAAAACCTTGCGTGTGAAATTGCAAACTTGAATGTAGTGAGCTGCTGTAATGGTGGCTAAGCAATTCTCTAAAGATGCGGCGTCCCCCTCTAGACTCACGCAGCTGTGATCAAGGTGCTTTTAGCAGAGATGAAATAGTTCAGTTCACTGTACAATTCCCTCTCTCATGAATTATGGCCTTCCCCAGTCTTATTGGGCCCAGTGCTGTCATCATTCTCCCCCGTCTTTCCCACTCCCCCTAACTATCTCTGCTCTCTCCCATGCATCTCTGTAGTGGCCCTCTCTCTTTTTTTTACCAAGTGCCGGTCTGATGTACGGAGGATCACTGGACACCTGTCATCTCTCTCTCTATGTCTCCCTCACTCTTTTTAAAGGGGTCTGTGCCCTGTCATGCTGCAAATCAGCAGCTGCTAACATTTCCAGACCAGAGAATTAGAAAAAAATAGAACAAGCTTCCTCTTTCAGTAAATGTCATTGTTATAACTGGTACCCCTCAAATGCATCTTTGATACATACAGAAAAACACAAAGTGTATAAGACTCTAAAAGCGGATGTGTTACCATGGTGACAGCAACATTTACGTGAACATAACAATAGCTGTCATGTTGGTCATTTCAAACCTCCACGAATAATTCCTACATTATTCTGAAGCAGCTTACAGCGCCACGCCAGGAAGTGCCTTTTCTATGGCTTCTACCTCTACGTTCCAGACAGAGGTCCTCTCAAAAGCCTCTCACGTGTCTCTCTGAGTGTCTGTCTCCGTGCCATGTCAGACCAAGGGCGGTATAGCAGCCCCTTTCTGTGTCCGGCGCCAGTGGTTGGACAGTCCAGACGATAGTGGCTGATGCCCTGTCAACGCTGACGGCCGTGTCACCGACACAAAAGCACTGCGAGAGGCGATGTGGCACACCGGCGGAAACAAGTAAGTGCCCTGTCTGTTGGGAGAAAATAGACACCAAAAGGTTTTGGGTGATAAGCTTTGATTTAGGATTAGGTTTGAATTAAATTACAACTATATACATTGTATACTTGCAATTTTGGGAGTTTAGAGTTTGGTCGTACTAATACTAATCTTTTACTTACATTTATGTCACTGGCAAAAGAAACCTGCATGTGAATGCTGACAGTGTTTTTAAATAATTCTGTCATATAAATAAATGCTGCAACTCTGTGTCATCAATAAATAGAACATAATAGTAATTCAACGTATACCCAGGGCCCGAAAACAAAGGCCAGTGGTTTTAAAAGACCATCATATAAACTCTCCCAGAAAATGATTACAGGTCAGGGAGTGGAACTTCTGGAGAGCCACAGAGACCAGACCGGTCTCTGAGCCAACATGTAAGTAAGCAGCTTCCTGCAGCTGTGTCCTATCGTCGGCACTTAGAACTTAAAGTCAATTTCGTGTGGATGTGAGTGCCTTAAATTACAATAACTGTACATTGCATTTACTGATTTTGCTTCATTAGAATGCTTTTGTGTTGCTGGGAGATTAGTGAAAACATCTGGTCAGCTGTTTATACTGGGAAGTGGCAAGTGGTTTTCAAGTTGAAAACAAGTTCAATTGGCTGGTGATGATGCGTAAAAAAAAACTGCGGCTGGTGTTGCTGTGTGGTTGGATGGTCTAAGATCTGGCACAAACACGTTGTCCAAAATAGGAATGTTTGCATTCCACTCAGACGATGAAGGCGACTCTGCATGGATCAATGCACTGAGGTCAGAAACCATCACATTCACAGCACTTTATCACAAGTAAAGTTACAAGATTTTTATGCAGAGATCTAGTTTAATGCTATCAAAATATTGTATTATAATGTTGACAGTGCTGTTTCTAGCAGGCTGTAGCCTCCATGTAAAGCTGACCTGTCTCATGCCAAATACAACAAGCTTTGTTCCATCTACAAATAATTGTAATTTCTTCAAATGCAGATGTAGCCCAAAATGATCAGAATTGCAATAGGAAAAAACACAATATCCATATCGCATAGTTGTTATGTAGCATGGATACATAATGTAATATAATAACCCCTATGGGCAATATTGAGATATCAGAGCCATATTTGCCATTTGTATGTTTCTGTACTTCAGCCACAGCCAGGCCATTCATATTTTCCTCACATAATAAAGAGGAGCACATGTACCTTGATTCGATTTTTCACTCAGCAGCCAAGACACTGAGCTACTGAAAACAATCTGTTGGACAGGTGATTTCTGGAAGGTGCAGTGCAGAAACACCACAGGAACTCCTGCTTAGCACCAAAGATGTTATTTTAAAAATTACAAATTGTCACTGAACAGTTGCAGGTAAAGTGTCTTGCTCATGGGCACTTTGACTGTGATTTTTGAGGGAGGGAGAGCGTGACTCATCCCTAGCTGGTCTGGGACATTTGAAAATGACATTTTTATGGGAAATTAGCTATGACACTACCAATATATCTTGTGTATTTATGAGTTACAGGTTGCCAGTTCTACATCAGCAAAAGAAAGCTAGACTTGACTAGATTTTAGAACTGAAAGCATTCAAGTCAACTCAAAGGTTAGAGTGGTATTTACTGGTGCTTGGCTGTTAATTTGTTTAAAAGTTCAACTTAAAAATTCCACATTGCTTAAAGTTTTTCTGGCCCTTCTTCACAGTAATGTGGAATAAAGTGAGGATGCTACAGCTCCAACCCTCATCTGCTTTCCTTTCCATCCTGCTCTCCGTCCCTGCTCAGCCCTTCACCATCCATAGAGACCATTAAGTTAATGAGACTTGAGGTAAGGGCAGCAGGCTGCTCTCTCTCTCTCTCTCTCTCTCTCTCTCTCTCTCTCTCTCTCTCTCCTTTTGCTCTGTCTTTCCATCCCTTCCCTCCTCCCTCCATCCTCTCCCCTTTATTGGCTGTGTGTTGTTGTTGCCATACCTGTGCCACAGCGGCGAGGCCCTGCTGCTGTGGCGACTCGGGGGACAGACATTTCATTTCCGCCTTCTTAACGAGTTGGTGCTGAGTGTGTGTTAATGTCTGTGTGTGTGTGTGAGGGAGCTATGAGGGGAGCTGGTTGCTGGTTGATGGGGGGG
>OMLF01043681.1:0-17551 GCA_900302615.1 Holocentrus rufus
CTGAGCTGGCTGGATGGACATTCCTGTTTTACTCATATAAACCACAAGCTAACGAGTGTGAATTGATGAAGTGATGGGTGAACTTCCTCAATGACAGTTTCCCCGCTGAAGTCCCTTAACTGCAATCCTGAGTCCTTTGAGGAATTTCTGCTCCTGTATCCACGGGCTTGTCATTTTCACCTCCGCTGCAGAAACATTCCCTGCCCTTGTCCAAATTGACAGTAACGGATCACTATTGATTTTGTTGTATTTTTGTTATAAATACAGACGGATTTTGTGTTTGTGGGGTTCCAGTGGTTTGGGATTGTTCTTCACTTCATATTGCTCGATCAGATCAGACAGACAGAGTCCTTCCACCACCACCGCTGGACCAGCTCCTTCTGATGACTGGACAAAGGATGGAGAGATGATGGACCAGCAGAGACCACCAGGCCGTCAGACATCTTTTAGACCTCACAACATGGCAACCCGGATTTATTCTTGCTGTTAGGATATATTTACCTACAATATAAATATAGACACAGATATATTTGAATTAAAAGGTTTCACAACTATTGTGAACTGTGTACATTTTAAGCCGTGTTTTCCAATGTAAAATATTTTTGTAGAAAAATAAAGAATCAGATGCACTTTATTGGCCAAGTCCAGTCAGTGAGTGAGTGTGTGTGTGTGTGTGAGAGACATGGGTTCGGAGACAGATTAACAGCACTCAGTGAGACACACACTGACAAAAAGGCAATGACTCTGAATAGTGGGTGTGTAATTAGTCAGCGTCATTGAAAGCGAGCTCATCCTTGAAGACGGATGAAGGTAACATGACAGCTTGCAGACACCAACTGGGAGCTGCTTTCTTCTTCTCTTGTACCGGCCACTGATGTTCCAACACACATGAAAACATAATCATGCCAATCAGACCGTACACCCACTCCGAATCTGCTCTTTGCTTCATGAAAACATTCCTTGGCAGGGTGTTATATACTTCTATTTCTTAGGGAAGGAAAATCAGAGCAGTAATGTCACCTGAACTCAAAAATATTCAACACCAGCAGAGCATGCAAACACACATGCACTCTGCATATCACAGGAAACTTTTCCCCTGGTCACAAGCTTCACCCTCACTTATAAATTAGTTAAACACACACAACAAAGGAACGTGTGTGTGTGTATGTGTATGTGTTGTGCCTGCAGGCGGCAGATGAACCCAACCAAAATATGCGCATCCAGAACGTTATTGTTTTGAGGTAAAATGAAGTTTAAAAGCTCAATCCTTATTTTTCTGCTGTGATGACTCTCCCTGCTCTGCTGTTTCATTCCCTGTTGGTTCTGCTTTCTGTTCCACATGTTCTATTCTGTACACACATGCAAACACTCACGCTGCCGTTCTGTGTTGTCATTTTAGCTTGTTTTACATTTATTTATTTTTTCTGTTTATTATCATGACAGTAAACTAGTTGTTATTCCTTATGCATCCTCCTTTTGTCACGCCTTGCGGACTGGGGCATGACACCGCTAAGAGCAGCCATTTTTCTTCCCTCCTCATGACACACTCCAGTGGTATTAATTAACCGGTGTGGCTCAGCGGCCGCGCCACCAGGAGAGCACCTGTTCCCTGGGGTGAAACAGCGGGATGGGACAGATTCCAGCCGTTCATCCAGTTTTGTTCGGCCAGCTCTTCTAAACAGATCCAACTGGAGAAATTAAACAGTTTGTGTATTACTGTTTGATTAAGGATGTTTTATAAGGAAGTTGCCAGTGTGATTTTATTTATATTTGAGCGAACAGTGCTGATACATCACATGACTTTATTTGGTCTTGATTGGCATCCCTGTCCAACACCTATTACCCCTTTTTCACAGCCTTGCATTTTAAACCCTCAGGTAAAGTATGACTTCAGGTTTGATTGGCAGAGGTGTAAATGGGTCATCTGCTGATTTCTGACCCACGTAGGCGGGATGATACAGGCCACGGTCTACATTTTAAGTTGGAAATCAAAAGCTCAGTGTAATTTTAACCTATATGATGAATTACAAATTAATCACCATCCTTTGGATTGGATTTATGTTAATAGTGTAGTTGTAATGAGAGACCACTGGGGTGAAATATTGGAGAACACACATTACAGTCGGGTTGGAAGATTGTGACACCAATTAATGTTTAGGTGAAATATTAGAATTCCAGGACGTCTGCTAATGTAAGCAGAGCCACCCACTTTATTAGCAAGCTAGTAATGATAATAATTTGACTACAGTACAAAATGAAGTAAAAATAAAAAAATATGATGTGTGTTGTGCTCATTCTGAGGCATCATACATTTGACAACAAATCATGAAAAATGCATGAGAAGATTTAATCATACATTAGATGCATTAGATGATGGAAAAGGATGAAACCACAGATAGCTCTGGCATGATGAGGGTTGAAGTTGAGGAGGAGGACATATACAGAAAGATGAAACAGACAGAAAAAACGACTAAAACAAATAACTTAAAGGGACATTTCACCAAAAACAGAACTATCTATACATCCCAAATTCCTATTCTGTGTGCACAATAGATTTGCCCGTGTTCTCCAACAAAACTCTTTGTCTGGATTTTGTCCTGGTATCCATGCAATTGTTTTTGGAAATAGCTGTTTCTGTTGATATTTTCACATGTAAATTTTGGACGGTTTGTGCTCCACATAACAATACCCAGGAGCCAGGAGACCAGGGTGATTGGGGCAGACTGGAAACCCTGCCAAATCACACACAGACTATCTGGATGGACTGGACTGGACTAAGGGTAAGAGGAAAAGTATCTTTTAATTAGTTTGGGTGAACTTCCTTTAGTTGTAAGTAAACAAAATAATACACAGAGGAGAGGAAATCGTTCCCACATGGGTGTTTAAACAATGATTTTAAATAGCTTATTACTTCCTTCAAAAGCCAATTAGAGATTGAGATCTGTGATTAGAGGCTGATGTAAATTACCACGGTCCTTGTTCAAATTCACAAATTCTTTCAAACTGAGCACCCAAGTAAGTTGAAACAGGCAAAAGCTGATGTCATGTTTCACCTCTGTTGATGGACTTGATCTATGGCCTGCTCAGTTCTCCGTATTTGATTTTGTGTGTGCGCGTGAATGCATGCATGTGTGTGTTCTGTGTGTGTGCACTGTCAAGAGCATAGCCGAGCTCCAAGTTGACCCACGGCAGCAAAGTTGAGGGGAGGGTTGCAGCGAAAGAGCGGTGCGCGCTTGCAGTGGGGAGAAGCGTTTTGGCAGACTCGTCAAAGTGGATTCTGGCAGCCCTCTGCAGTCACATTCCAACAAAAGGTTATATTGAATTCAACTCTTGCCCACACAACCCAGGAGATGAGGCCGGGGGAGAAGAATTGTGCACTTCTTTCTTTCCAGCAAAAGCGTCGTTTGTGCAGCCTGTTGCTTCCACCTTTCAGCTCCCACAGTGATGCAATGAAGTGGGAGGGACACGTCGTGGGAGCCTGCTGCTTTGGTCATACATGGTAGATGAATGCACTGTAGCGGCCCTGGGGGTCTTTTGCTTTTGGTCCTTGGGGTCTTTTGCTAGTTTTTGTCATGGTTAAGCAGCCAGCTGGACCCAAATGCAGGAGATAACAGGCGCAGAAGCGGCAGACAACAACTATTTATTTCCCGACTCTGGTTACAGGCGGGCAAAGGCAAATTGAACTGGCCGAGGAGAACATGAGGAGCAAAGATAACGGCTTAAACGCATCACAAGGGCAGAGCTAACGAGACTGATACAGGGCAGGTGTGCAGGGGAAGGCAGGCTGGGCACGGCTACAGAAACACAGGAGGGACACAGCAGGCAGAGAACCAAAATACAGAAAACTAGAAAAAATGGCAAAACCAGAGCATAGTCAAACACACACAAAGAGCAAACACAGGAACCAAAACTCCAAAACACAAAAAGTCCATAACCATGAGACCATCATGTGTACAACACAAGAGTCCATAACACACAGTCATGACAGTTATACATGCATCCAGTGGTGCAAACTAAGGATATGCAGTTTATGAAATGCATGAAAGTCACACAGGTACCAGAAGTACAAAATTATAAAATAAAGAAATAAATTTTACAACAAAATATTCATAAATGTGTCATATCAGCACTCACAGCCACAAGTTAAGTCTGCCTGAAAATATAGCGAATATTATAGTTTTCAAATTTCCGTTGCCTGGCAACCAATGTCAGTAACTTCAAACTCATTATACCCGCACAGTGATGCTGAAGAAGGACAGCAGAAACGATACCCAGGTTGACATTATTATGGCACAGGCAGAGTGAGCGACAGAAAACGAGCCGAGGCA
This sequence comes from Holocentrus rufus, assembly GCA_900302615.1. Taxonomy (NCBI): domain Eukaryota; kingdom Metazoa; phylum Chordata; class Actinopteri; order Holocentriformes; family Holocentridae; genus Holocentrus; species Holocentrus rufus. The sequence continues at coordinate 4,329 of OMLF01043681.1, forward strand.
GATTCAGCCACTAAGGACAGTTCAGTGGATGAGAGCAGAGACATTCTTGATCTCTCTGAGCCATCAGTCTGGCCCTCCCCCGGTGAAATAACTGACACATTTCATCAGCTAATGACTGACAATGGGCCTTTGAAATGCCCCGATGGCCCATAACCTAGAAGAGAAAAAAGCAGCAAGTGATTTTCTAAAGCTTATTGTCCTCATTTATTATCCAACGGGGAACAAGTTGAACGTGACTTGTTAATGTACTCATATAAAACAAATAGGCCGTGCTGCTTTGCATGTAGAGCTGTTTAGAGGTGTGTGATGAGTATGTAACTACCAGTTGCTTAGTTAGGGGATAAAATAATTGGCAGTCCCTTTCAATGCCTCATTTCTCTGTCATGCTCTCTGTCCAACACTAGAAATGAGCCATAATCTACACTGATGCAAGCATAACGAGAACTTAAAATTAACCTCAGATCATGTTATTGATAAGATTTGAGGCCACATAACGTTTGGGTTAGGTAGTTAAAATAGGTCAGTTGCTGTAATAATTGTGTAAAAGTGTAAAAATAGTGCAAAAAAATTTATATCTTTTGTACTAGCCACAGTATTACTATGTGATCCAGTGTCTTCTAAGAGAGTGTATGCACTTCTTTATGGAGCTGTACATGGGTATACACAATGTTTTACTCATCTGCCATGTGCTGGTACATTTCGAAGGAGTCTGTTGATCATTTAGAAACCAGTGACTAACACAGCGTCAAAAACAAAACCGACTCAGTCAACATTTTGTGTTTCCAGATGGATTTATAAATGCTGTTTGAGGAGGGCTGTATTTCCAGTGTAAACATTGTTGAATCTCTTCTGAGTCCAAGGCTCTGTCAACTTCCCAAAGTGTGTCTTGAATTCCTCTCAGTTTCTGAGTTTAATTGTCTGCCATGACCTATTGGCGGTAATCATGAACTCGAGCACAGATATACAGTATGCAGAAATATTGACAGACACGACTATTATGCTTATCAAGTCTGAAAAAGCACATTTTAGCAGAGAGAGGGTGAGTTTGAAAAAGCTGCCCTGCTCAAAAGATAGCAAGAGTTTGAGGCTACCACAGGATTCAAAGCATCACAACAGGCTCTAAAACACTGTCCTGTCCTGACCCGGGTCTGACTTACATCATTCAGATTAGAAATGTTTACTTCGTCCTACAAATAATATGATAAAATAAGATAAAATGACAAGATAAGCTATATCACTCAATATACCATCACAGTGATATTTGTAGAAATATCATACAAGACATTTATTCTGCCAGCTTCTTTTAAAAGGGTATTGCAGAGCACAGACAGATTAAACTTCATTCTAAAGAGAAATCTTGAGAGTATTCCTCATTACGTGACAGTGTAACCTGCAGATAGGTCTTAAAGCAAACTATTAAAAGGACATTTCACCCAAAATTCCAAAAAAGATCTTTTTTTTTCCATTTTGTATCTAGTCAACTGAGTTGTATGATTTTAGCATTTATCCTTTTACAAATTGTGTATTGTGTTTTCACAAATTTTGTAAGTATGGATGTGCACAGTGTAAGATATGCTATATTCCTGTCTGCGTACAATTATGTGACAACACAGTGAGTGCACTGGCAGCTATATGAGTCCAAGACAAATTTCCTCTTAGGGACAATAAAGTCTACTTTGACCTTGATTTTCTCACTTATCCCCGGTGCAGTCAATCCATCCAGAAAGCTTCTGTGTGATGTGATGAGGCTTCCACTTTGCCAGGATCTTCTGTTTCCCTGCACCCCAGCGCAATGGAGCTTGATGGGTATTCTTCCATGGAGCTCAAACGGTCAAAAATGTACATGTGGAAAACTCAACAGCAGCAGGTCCTTTCAAAAACAATGACACGGGCACCCTGCATAACCCACAGTCCTTAAGAGTTTTGTTGGGATCTATTTCCTATAAAGAAGCGGTCTCCCACACCAAGATGTAATATTACTCCACTCTCATTGGCAGCAAGCAAAATCACTTAAATGTGGTTCTCCACTATCAACAGGCCTCTCTGTGCTCCCCACCCATCAGATGCCCCCAACCTCTGATCCTCCTGGTCTTCTTCCAAGCCAAAGTGGATTCTAACCAGCCATGGCTCCCTCTGTTGCACGCCTGCCAAAGCACTGCCCTCCCCTGTGGAAGCTCCTCAAGTCGCTAAGTCGGTCACCAAGGCCAAGTCCTCCACCTGTTCTCTAGACCCACAGCCCTGCTCAAGGCATGCCCACCTACCCTGTGCCCTTTGAGACTGTAAACAGTGATTTGGGACTCTAAATACACTTGAACACACACACACACAGCCTGCATAAATATTCTCAATTAATATTCTGAGTGTGTGTAAGGCAGTTGTAGGTGATCATGCTGAAGCTTTGTAGCTGAATAAATACAATCAAGTAATTTGGAATGTGCTCACGTGCTTAGACACACATTCTTGAGCGAGCGTTCATATGATTGAGGGCCACTAAATTACATTTCACACGCTTCATTCCCTGATAAATAGGTTGTTGCGCCGTTGCATAGATGTGATGGTTGTTGCGAGGATGGGACCTGTGTGTGTGTGTGTATGTGTGTTGTTACAAAAACATAAATTTATTGAAATGTGTTCCTGCTGCCTATGAGGCCTGTGCCTATGCTGCCCCTTCTCTAATCAGAGCTGACACCTTAAGGCCTTTGCACCAACTGTCAGTAGCAAAGCCTTCATACAGGCCGGGCAGAACCAATCAATCACTCTGAAGGGGCCACACTGCAACTAAAATATTCAAAACCAGACCAATCCAGTTGACATGTCCTGAGATACACCAACTGCTGTTTAGTCAAACTTTTCGACACGCCCAAACACGCTGAAAAGTAGCGGGATGGAAACTGAATTTTCATCAATCATCTATATTGTTCATATGTGAAGCATCGCAGCATGTTTATCAGCCTTGAACTACACAGTGAATGGAGCCTGACTCATCGCTCAGCAAAACCATTATAACTAATTCATGATAGTATATGCACTGCACCAGTGTGTGCATTAAGCATCAGTGCACCTCCTACTGGCCAAGGTACACTGGCTTTATGATCTTAAATTGCCAATCAGCACCCTCTAAATATAACATTCACATCTAGTTTGGAGAGAAGTGTTAATATGTTTAGACAGAGGTAATAAAAATTTTTTGGATGCACTCTTTATTGCTGGCTACTACTGTTTCCATAGCCCACTGACTTTATTTTTACTGGCAAAACCATCTGTATAGCACTACAACCCCAATAATCCTATAATCTCTTAATTCATTCACTCTTAAAACCTTATCGTCCTTACAAGTTAATATTTTGCCGGCAGGATGAGTTGATTTCACTTTTTTTCAGTTTAAATTCAACCTTCCAAGATTTTTATAAGTCAAGTGACTCAGTGAAACAACTCTAGACAGCTGCTTTATTCCAAGATAAACAGTCATTTATTTATTTCACGAAACTCCCTTATGACTTCCTCATCATGCTGGCAGATTATTCCACATTTTAAGACAAGATTTAGATAAAGGCAGAATACAACATTAAATGACTTAAGATGATCATTGTTTCAGTGTTTTCCTGTGTCCTTGATATTTTCATGTGAGTATACAGTATAAAAAAGCAAACATTGTAATCATGATCTTCCTTGCACTTTTTAATTCTGCAGTCCTCTATCGCCTCCCGGTGGTGTCTTAACACATTGAAGGTGTTTCTTCACCAACTTAGAGGATGCATTGGGCATATTATGCAAATTATGATCAGGAATTTGCTTTTATGGATGTCAGTTTTAGACACCTACGTATCAGTGAAGTCAGCACAAGTTACATCCCTGGAGCTGATCAGTGTTTTGTGTCTAATTCACACTCTTCGACCAGGGTTGGGCATACTGATTATGACCGCAGGCATCAAACTTATGAAAACACAGTTATGAAAAAGGTCAAAGTCACCATTAGCTCACCCTGCCACCCCAGTTCACCACCTACTATTATGACAAACCAGTCAAATTTGTTTATTTTGTATTATTTTTATTTTTTTGGTAGGTGGGGATTAAATGTGAATGAAATACTCCACCGAAAAATGGATACTGAAGTGGTAAATAAAAGGAGGGCAATGAAAAAAATTGAAAAATAGCCTATTGGGAATTGTTAGTTCAGACATTCATCCTAAGGGGAATAGAAGCAATAGAAATAGTAGACATTAGAGCATGGGCAAATAATGTTTGCTAATGTTGAATATTGTCTGTTTTCCATAGTTGGATTTGATTTTTTTTCTTCTCTTTTTTGGACTGGTGGTTCTGGAGTGATGTCAGCCTCTTTGTGCAGTAGCCGTCCTCCAAGTGCGTCTGTTCCCTGAGCGTCTCTTTCTCTGCAGCCCACTTCTTCGACTTCCCCTTGGTCATCATTTTCAGGGCCTCCTTCTTAATGTGTTTACTGGCCCAGCACTTCAGTTATCTTTTCCAAATTTTCATTTGGGCGTCCTCCAGCCTCCAGAAGAGCCTCTCTCCCTTCTACCTCAGTATTCAATGGGTGGATACTGCATCTCCTGGAAAAAAAATTAAAACTTAATTAAATGTTAATTACACCCCTCCTTTAATGCTGTGTATTGACACAAAGGCTAATGGAACAACTTGGATGAAACTTAATTTTTGGCCTGTAATTGCTGGCATAGTGTAGTTGTTGGCTCATAGCCTTGCTATCTCATGAAAGCCCTCTCAATTTTTCTCTCATACTACTGTCCATCAATTTTTTATATATATTGAGTCAGCTTACAGCTCTGAGGCCAACGCTTTTGTCCTTTTCTTTGGTAGCAAAAGTCTCTGCAGGGGTTTCTCACTTGAGACGTCCTCTGTCATCTCAGTTAAGGTCTCCCCGGGCTCCTTTTCAAAGGCCTTGACTATATGATCTGTCCTTCTGGCTCATCCTTTGACTGTCTGTCAGTATCTGTTAGATCTCGAGCCCGTGAAGTTTCTACCTGGTCAGCCTGTCACTTAAGGGGGCTTCTAGTTTCATTAGCATCCTCACACGGTCTCTCTGCCCTTCGTCTGTTTCTCTCTTTTTTGATACCTCTTCATCTCCCTCGGCCGGCCCTTCAGTCAAACTTTTGTAGACATTTTGTGAGGCTTTCCTTCTCCTCCCCCTCTTTAAGGTTTTCTGCAGTCCTTATCGGCTTATCCTCCCTTACCCTTACCTTCCTTTCTTTGTCCAGACCAAGTTGTTTTCTCATTCTCTCCACCTCTTTGCGAAATTATTCCATCTTCAATTGCTCCGTTTGTCAAGTTGCTCTTGTCTCTCTCTCTCTCCAGGTTTCCTCATCCCTTCGATTTTTCTTCCCTTCTGCCTTCATCGTCTCCTCAATTTGTCTTGCCTCCTGTCTCGTCCTCCTGCCTCTCATCTTAGTTTCTGTTTAAACTTTCAGCACTTTTCTCTGCTTCTTCGGTTTCTTTCATTTCATTTTAAATTTGCTTGGTCATATTCCACTTCTCTTGATTCTTTTTATGTGCAGCTTTTGCTCTCCTCAACTGGGTTTCAAGATGTCCTTGATCAATATCTTTCCTTTAATTTCTAGATATTTCATTCTTTCCATTTTGATGTATTGCCTTGCCTTGTCTCTGAATCTGAAATTTTCTATAATCCTCTCCTCTCCTCTCCTGCCCACTTTCCTCTTCAGCTGCACTTTGGACTTGACTGCAGCTTTTTAGGGCAATCTTTCAACATATTGTCACACTTTCTTTCAAAGGGAGAGAAATTTCAGAGGAATTATGTGCAGAGGGACACTTAAAGCACAGTGGGATTTCAGAAGGTTCTCATACTTAATATGGGGCCAAAGTGGAGACACAAACTAAAATCACTTGATCGCTGTTGTGAATATTGTAAGTGTCTAGAGCTGCTAATGCACCTGCTTTCCTTTAAATAACCAGTGACAACGAGCTTCATGATAGTTTGAAACTCACCACTTGTAGGTCTTCATCCACTGAACATTTTCCCAATCATTTCAAAATAGGCTGAGCAGGTGACCCCATCACACAGATGACAAAAATGAAGAAGCCCCCTGTTTAAGAGTGAACCTTGAAGTGCATGGCATCCACACTGACACCCACCCCCAACTCTGTCAGAATTTGCATTGCCACCGTTTGTTCAGCCAATAAGACAGATATGCATCATTTGGTGCTTTTATGGTAATAAACTGTAACATTTTAAACAGGTAAAGGCAACATGTTTTGATATTCTAATTTAGCTATCTCACTATGAAAATACTACCCCTGTATTCAAGAAGCCAGCCTAAACGCATTTTACAATCAGTTCATTCTGTAAGTGTTTGACGGCAACCTGAGACTGATGGCTATGGCGATAGCGCCATCTACTGACCATTAGAAAAAAACAGCCATTGATACTGTAATTTAGGGTTAATGTGCATCTAAAATTAAAGGTAGTTTGAACATTGTCTTTATGCAAATTTATCCACTAGCTCTCCATCTATCTATCAGAAACAGTCTATTGCATCATTCATAATATAAAGTATGTTTCATAAAGGAAAAGCATTGCGCTTTATCGAGGGGAAGAGTATTTTTTAATTTGTTTGTTTATAAATCTTTATAAATGAATATTTATGAATAACACACGAAAAATAATTGAATCTCTATCAGTTTGATGTATTGCCTAACGTTACGGCTCCCTATTATCCATAACAAGACATTCATTTATGCATATTTAATTGAAAAATATTTTGGCCATATTCATTTCAGGCAGGGGGGTGTGCTGTCTTTTGACGTCACAGCTACAGCTGTAAATTGTTTTGCGCATGCGCAATGTTGCAGAGGCTGGAAGCTGTCTGCTAGAGGTCTTTGTTGAGACCATCGATGCAGTTACTTTCCACGAATCAGCTGCTTATTGCTGAAGATTACGGGATATATTTGCGATCTTTGCGCCTCGTCAGGTATTGCGGACTTGACTGAAGTTTAAAACCGCTGCGCATTTCGCCCTGGATGCTTCAAGCGACAGAAGTGAGGATCTCCTGTGTATATAAACAAAACGCACAGACGGAGCTGGCTGTTAAGGTGGCACGTCAGAGACAGTTGTTTGAGTTAGATTCGTCATTTTCCCCACTTGTGAACTTCGTGTTGGCGTTATCGTCAGCGATGGAAAACACAGCACACCGTTGCCTGGAGTCGTAACGCACTCCAAAATTGCTGCGTACGAACATGAGAGAGGAGGGCAGCGTGTTGTCAGGAAGGCAGCCCATGGCAAGTGAAAGAGGGGGTGAACTTCCCTGCTGCCCCGACTTCACGGAGGAGAAAGGAGCACTTGCGAGCAAGAAGGGCGACCTGCGACCCCCTTGTCATTTTTCCGGGTCTAAGTAGAAACCGGAGTTTTGCAGAATATGGAGACGGTGGGAAAGTTCGAGTTCAGTCGGAAGGACTTGATAGGACATGGCGCATTTGCTGTCGTGTTCAAAGGCAGGCACAGAGAGGTGAGTGTTGTCGTTGTTTATTATTTGTATATGCATAATTTTTTTTTGCCATGGATACCAGTGCCAGCACAAAGGAAATGATCAGTCGCTCAAATGGATAGATTTGAAAGGCCTGGGTCGCCGTTTTAACCATTTGCTGTATTTGTTTTCATTGTACGGCCTTAAGAGGCCTGGGAGCAGATACAGGATGTTCGTTAATACAGGCAATCGTGAATAAAATGATGAAATTAGCTACTATAGGCCTGTAATTTTTTTGACACCACACTAAGGATTTATATAAATTAGTGATGCATATTCATTCACTTCATAGGCTTTATGTGAAATTGTAGTGCAAAGTCATATTTATTGCTGGAGTGGTGAGGTTTGCTGTGCAGGAGATGGTTTGTTCATAATCGTGACATAATTATATATGACCCCTAATTGTTTCCAGAGGATGTAAACTGCTAGCTGCACTTGATGCCGAGATGCTGAGAACATGTTGAAACATGCCCCATCTCTGGAGTTCAGGATCGCGTGTCTGGGGACTGGAAATTATAACAGGATTATAGTAATTGGGATTATATAATGAGTAAAGAAAGAGTTATACGTTATATTGTTTGGAACAACCTTTCAAAAAAAGGTGAAATGTGAAATGTGAGGCAGTAAGTTCAAACGCAGGTGATGGTGATAAAAGTAATCAAAGCACATTCTTCAAATATTTTGTTTGTCTGAGATTATATTTTGTAATTATAGGGACAGTGTGATACAAAAGTAATTAAGAATCCAGACCACCTTGTTTATGTCACAATTTGTGTTTAAAAGTAACCTTACGCCAGACCAGTGTTTGTCACCCAGTCATCCAGGTCCACCTGCCCTGCATGTTTCTGATCTTGCCCCACTTATAAACACCTGATTCAGTGAAGGTGTGATGACAATGTTAATGCCTTAATTGGATCAGTTACCAAGAGCAAGACTGGGACAAAAAACTACTGGACAGGTGGGCGTTGAAGATTTGCATGAGAACCACTGGTTCCGGACCACCCTCACATTGTTCAACATGTTGTGGTTTTACACCAGTCTGCCTCAAATAAGACTTAATAATCAGAATCACGAAACCTCATTAGCACAGTGGTTTTCAAAATGGAGTCCAGGGACCCCCAAGGGTCTTTGAGGGCCCTCCTGGGGGTCCCCAGCAAAAAGAGGAATACATCCAGTGATTATTTTAACAATATGTTGAATCTGCTGGTCAATGCTGAAGTATGACACCAAACAAACAATTTAATGCTTAGAAAAAAACAGGTGTTTCTCGAGTGTTTCATTGTACATACTGACAAATGGAACAAGGCCAAAACAAATGGAAAGCACAAGACATACAGTGAGACATTATATATATCAACACTACAGTATATATCATGCTTGCTCACTGCTGGTTTGTTGTATCCTAGAAACATGACTGGGAGGTGGCAGTGAAATGCATAAACAAGAAGAACCTCGCCAAATCCCAGACATTGTTGGGAAAAGAGATCAAAATACTCAAGGTACGTCAGATCCTCTGAGAAAGGTACTTTTTGTAAAAAGTTGACTACTTTACAGTTTCTTAGGTTGCATCAGGTCTCAAATCTTTCCATTGCAAAGGCACTAACTTCAATGAGGATTACATGCACAACATGGTCTAATTTATTTAAATGGGAATGGTAACAAACCAGGACAGAACATGTATTTTTCCACAGCCCATAGTGGTGAGAAAATCCCCAAATTACCCTGCCATTTCCACTATTTATCTTGTCAACCAGTTCCTATATTTAGAAGACATCTAAATGATCATTGCTTACCATTGGTTTTATTTTATTTCATTTTTAGTACATTATAGTATTTTATACTACATATTTGATACTACAATATATAGTGCACACCAGGGAACCTTAATGAACTACAGAGCTTATGATTGGCAGCTTTTGTAAATTGAGCATTTTAAACTATTGAAGGCATGCGATGTGCAGATAATCACTATAACCTTTTCTGTCATCTCTCCAGGAACTAAAACATGAGAACATTGTTGCATTACTGGACTTTCAGGTAGGTAACACTAAGGCTCGTGCACCCACACGGTGTTTGGATCAGTGTCAGGGACAGCTGACCGCTGAGTTTTAAAGCATTTGTTTACATACATCATCATCTCACCCCTTGTTGTCCCAGTTTTCCCATCAGTCCTTGCTCGCAAAGTAGAGCAGATGGGTTGTTGGATGTGACTGTCACACATGACCCACTTCTGTCTCATGTGGCCTTAGCAGGTTTTTTTCCATTTGCTGATTGAGGCTTTGCTAGATTTGCTTGTTGTGAACAGCTTTTTACTATTCATGATTTTCTCTTGTCTTTATGCGGGAAATAGTCCTTGTAAGTCAAGGTTTCAGAGAGTACCTATTTGTTTGTGTCCTGAGGAAGTCAGTCATCATGTGTTTCTGTGTTGACATTCCACCAGCAGTCAGATGCCTTGTGCGTTTTCGACCTCTTGATTTAGTAGGGCTTTCTGGGAAATGTTGTGTCTTAACTTTTTCCTTCCTCTCACAGTTCCGTTCTCCCTCTTTAGGAACAAGATGTAGTTCAGTTCTGCCTTGCACATATTAGGCTGACTGAATGCAGTTGTTAAGTTGTATGTTGTGCTCACAGGATTCACAGTGAATTTAGACAATTTGCTTTTAACAGTTGAAGGAAAGCAGGGCTGATGTAGATTCACTTATTCACACAAAATATTCTCTGCAAAGGTTTCATTCACACCAAGCCTATTCAATAATCATACCAGGACCCTGTTGAAAGTTTGAATCTCACCGATACAGCAACTTGGTGCAGTGCTTCAAAGATTCAAAGAAAAAAAAGATATATTTAGACATATATCACAATGCAAGTATGCAGGTTGGGTTGCATTTATTAAGATACTTTCCCGTTTTGTCTTTCTCTGAATTAAAGTTTAGGATCCGATCAGTGGTGCTTTAATGCAAAAATACCAAAATAGTATTTGTTGACATTTTTGTGATCATTCTAGTGCTGTTTTAGCTCCGATCACAAATTTAGGTCACACTTCATTCTTAAAGTGTTGCATTTGGCTCACGACAAGGGGGGAAACGTGTGAGCAGGTGTGTACACAACCAGTGCAAATACCAGTATTATATTCCTAGCTCGGTTGTCATGTTGAAACGTGATAATGAGAATCGACGCTCGCTGCGATATTCCCGCCTGTAGCCTAGTAACCAGGCGCAGAGGCTCGATGTGGCAGCACCTGCCAGATAGTTTAGACAGCCGCCCCCTGTGCCCTCACGTAAATACACATCTTAATTCACCAGGTGCTTGTGTTGTCTTCATGGTCCAGCACTAACACACTGCCTACCACCTGTTAAAGACAGCCAGATGACCAGGAAAGAGGACTTTTTTTTTTTTCTGAGGAATATGTGGTGACCCCAGTGCTGACTCACAGATTTCTCTTGATTGGAGCATCAGAAAACACAGATTTGTTTTCCAGGATGCTCAGGTTGTTTTTGCTTCGTTGGAAATAGTGTAACTTTTTGGGAAGGAAAGTTTGTTTGGACATTTAAAGGCAAGGGCACCAGAACTAGAGAGACAGATTTGTTTTATGTACTTTCGTTGACCTTTTGTCCTCTTTGACCCTTTAGCTGTACATCATTTAATGACGAGGGATGTTGTTTCCCGTCTCCTCATGGGTTGACTTATGACTAAAAGCCAGATACAGATACTGACTCCTCTTTTAGGTCACTAACATTACATCACCATTAGCTGTCCCTGCCTCCTGCTTCCCACTCTTTTTTTTTTCTAGGCTACATTTAGTCGTGATAGGAAATTGCTGTCACACAGGGTGGTATTTCCAATGACTAGACAGACGAGTAGGTCCCTGTTGTCAGAAAGATTTGTTAGTCATCATGCAAAGGAGATTACGGCTAGGCTCATTTGTCCGACTGATATAAATAAAAACATTGTTCCACGTGGTTGCAGTGCTCAGAGGGCACAGCATTAAAAGTTAAAAATACTTAAACTTGCGCAAAAGAGAGCTATTTGTCAAACAGAATAAACAGAAAGAGAAAGCTGTGCAGCGACGGGAATAGACATGACCGGTGCTTCCCACAAACATCTGCTAAGCCCCTGCGAGCTAATCAGACATCCCAAACAAATCCCAACAAATAGAGGTTAAAATAGGGGTGATGTGCCTTGCTCAAGAGGACCTCGTCAGTAGTTGTTGATAGAGGGAATTTGCAACTTGCTGTCATACTTGTGTCCCTGGCGAGCCTCGTAAATACCCCGCTCCCTTATCAGTGGCACCTTTCTGGGCATTGAGCCTAGGTCTTGCTGGTCTAAACGATTACAGGCTTGTTGTTGCACAGCTGACCGTGCGCTGGTAAGAAGGATGAGTGTGAGTGACAGCACTAAGGCAATACATGTGACAAAGTCCCCTGTCCCTTGTTAAGTCAAAAAGGTAATTTTTTTGTTAACCATTTTAACACCATGTTGACCAGAAAGAAGGAGTAAGAGATGAGTTTTCAGTTTACAGGATGATTTTGGGGTATCTGTGCAGTTTCTAATGGAGTAGGAGAGACATTCCACCTTTAGTAAGCCAGGAAATATTTGGCTAAAGTGACTCAGTGTGTTCTCTATAATTTCATGTGGCAGTAATGCTCGGGGTTTAGTTTTAGTTTCCACTCCTGACCAATCTGTTTTGTTCCCAGTTTTGATTTTAGTGTAAGCTGCAGTGCTAATAATGTAACTATAGTACTTTTATTATGAAAAATAAGTAGGACTACTCCCATTTTTACACTTTTTCAGCTATGGTGGTCGTAGTAGGTATTTTTCTCACTGTGGTTCTGAATACAAAGAAAAAGACGGCCAATGGAAACCAGATGGTTGGCTCTCTGGCTGGTTTGGTCGCCGCTCATCTTCAACAAGCTTCAAAACTGCTGACTCATCTGTATTATTGACAGCGCTCTGGTACCTGATTGGCCGATACAAAGAGATACCGAGACGAAGAGAGAGCGAGACTGTGGTCATCTGTTGCCATGTGATAAGAGGGCCTTTCCAAGTGGGCTGCATTGTTTTTACAAGACTTGTGCTGCAGACTGGTTGTCTGTGAGAGAGTGGGGCAGGGGGAGGAGTGCAAAGTTAAGGGGGAAACAGTTAAAGGGATAGTTCACCCATTTCGAAAAACTTTATTATTTCACGTACCCCCTAACTGTTATGTAGGACAGTGGTAGTGCCGTCTTCCTCTCATTGTTACCGGTCACTGGAAACTAGCTTGATGCTCAAAATGCTAACCGTTAGCCACCTGCCATTGAGTTGTACTTCCCCCCTGGGTAACATTCTGAAAAATAACCACCATAATCCACTCCAGTTGGTAAATAAAAAAAGTTTGGGTTTGATGATGTGTGTCAGAATTTTTGTGCAAAAAAGTCAACTGTTATTAAAAAAAACAACAAAAAAAAAAACAGTAGAACAGTTTTCTTGAATAAGAGGAAGACGGCATCACCACTGTCTTTCATGACAGCTGGGGGTTAAGTGAAATAATATCAAGTCAAGTCATATCAAGTTTTGAGGTTGTTTCAAAATGGGTGAACTATCCCTTTTAAAAGAAAAGTTGCTGGAAGTGAAACTTGGGCTATTATTGATATTACACCCAGTAGCTAGTGGACAAATGGCCATTGATCTTTTCATGGTGTTTTGGAAGACTATGAGTTTTGTTTTTAGACTGCTGACTAC
>OMLF01043683.1:0-15329 GCA_900302615.1 Holocentrus rufus
AAAATAAAGGCAGGTTGAAAATAAGTGGACTACGCCTTTATTTTGTCTGCAGTCTTACAATGTTGATAAAGTAAATGTTACAACACCCATATATTTGCTGTTTTGGGCTCAGACCCACATATCACATGGAATTCTCAAAAAGAAATTTCATAAATATTACACAAATAATTGATCAAAATGTGGTTATATGCCATTTAATAGTGATACTAGAGGAAGTCCAACACATCCTACAACCGAGTGTTTTATCGATCCATCCACCATCCTGACCTCCTCCATATGCACACTTTGTCGCTTTTTCTACCACATCGCTTTACACCAGTAGGAGTTTTTTGGAGGACACTCTGGACACCGCTGATTTTTGCTCCTGTGATTTAAACTCGGCCGCTGTGAGTTTCAGTGCATTTGTGTTTTCTAAATGGATGACTGTACTACTCGCTATGTCAGTGTCATGAAATATACCAATGTTCTATCCTCCATATTTACCTCCTTCCTCCCCTGCCTCCTTCCCTCCTTTTGTGTATTTCCGATGCGGATTAAGATGCAGCTACTCAGTGTTTACCACATCAACAGCCTCTCCCCACAGTGTGATGTTAAGCACCTCAATAAAGCAGGGCCCATAAACCATAAGTGCATAATGGCACTCCTTCTATAAAACAGGAATCAATTCCCCTTTTCTTGGCTTCAGTCCCTCCCTCGCTCTCTCTGTACATCCCCTACATCTTTTTCTACCTTTGAAAACCAGATCAACATCAACAGATGTGCCGCATTTTGTCTCTGTCTTTCTTTTTTCATTTTTAGTTCACTTTAATGACTTTGTTGGCATGGCACATAAACAGAAACAGAAACAGTGGTATACAAAATGATAATTATGTACATAATGTATTTTTTTTTATTACAATACCATGAACAATATGAAGTACCAGCCTGTTAACATTAGCTAACATCCTGGATCATAACACACAGTAATACACAGTGGATGTCAAAATTCTATGCACACTTTGAACTTTTCTAGTTTTATTGCCTTGAGGAATAAAAATCCATAAAATCCTCTTCTTTTATTTAGATAAAAATAAGCAGTAAAGTGAAGGTAAAAACAAAGGCCACTTATTTCAAACAACGCATTAGAAATGAAAAACTATTGTGTACACTTTTGCCACTTACAGTACTTACCCATGGGAGGTAGTTAAATTGTAGAATACATTAGGCTCCTTTCACACAGAGCATTCACTGCCACCAAAATGAAGCTAGCTATATGCAAAATGGGCACAAAATTGGTGGTGAAAAATTGATGCGGATGAGAGCGGTGACATCAAATGAAAGTAAAGGATGTTTTCCCAGTCAAGCCACGATTACATGAATGCCAGGTTGATTACTGTATACAATTCATTTCCATATAAATGTCTTTCTCTTGCTGAGCAATCAGGCTTCACATGCAACGTCCAAACCGTTCTGGAAGCCCTAATTTACAGTTTGACATTTCTATTTCAAACACAAAAAGTCACACACACAAAAGAAAAAAGATGGAGTCTCACGTATGTGGAAACCCACCGTGCATATTCACAGACAAAGGATTTGTCTTTGATTGAAATGTAATGCAACAAACAGGGTATGAAATGGTATGACAGGTATTTTATTTTATTTTTTCTTAGAAATGCATAAACAATTCTTTAAATGTGGTATTACTAGTGTAGAGATTAACAGTGTGGTGTGTAGGGTCTGTATGCATGTTGCACACATTCTGGGAAATATGGTTGAAAATTCATGATTTATTAATGCATGCACATTTTTGAAAAATATGTTTTCTATCGCTTCATTATCCCAGCATACGGCTCTTGTGCCCCACACTTCATTTTACATTAAATGCTGAAATGGTTTTACCGTTAACACACAAAATTTATGCATTTCCAGCTTATCCTCAGTGGTGTCTGCAAGAAAATTCAGAAGCGTAAATATGAAGATGGTATAACTCCAAGACCGATCATGGCAGAGACATCTGGCAATGCCCATAGTGAGAATCAAAGTCTTTTATTAGTTTGCATTTGTTTAAAAAAATGCACTTTCCACTTGAGACACTCAAAAAAAAATAAATAAAATTAAAATATATATCCTTGACGCTCTTCATTGCTTAAAAGAAAGCTGCTAAGTGTGTTGGAGCTGGAAATAAGCTTTCTGACAGGATGGTGCCATTATGAAGTAAAACATTTACTCTTTTGGATTCTTGGTACAAAGCATTACAAATTGGCGTGTTGTTTTTTTTTTTTCAATAAATTCATGAAAAATAAAACATGCCTGAGATGGACTACAAGAGTAAAAACAGGTTGACAGTCAAGAGTCCCACTTTAGTTTGTTTGTACCCACTTCAAACAGCGCAGCAGCACACATGAAACACCCTGGGACAAAAGAACATCTTTGAAGGTCCTGCTTGTACAATCCTTGAAAGCAGTTGTGACAGAGGAAAACATTGGGAAGTCCTCTGCAGTTGACAAGCTGCCACCTAACCCTCCCTTCAGGCTCCCAAGACATGCCGCCTAGCCTTCCTACTTCCGAAGAAGTAAGTTTCTTTTTTTTTGCTCGCCCGCTTTGTTTCTTCACAGCTCACTTTGTTCCTTTCATACCTGTAATAATAATCACACTATGAACATCAAATCTGGGACAGATGGGGTTAAAAAGTGGATGATACTGCCATTTTAAGAACCCACAAGTACTGCCATTGCCCACAAGTACTGTAGGGTTGCCAGCAAAACTGGCAACCCTACAGATACCCTCCCATATTTTGAGTGTTTTCAGGTCATGTGCTCTTATGTTGCATGTCACTCTCAGCACTTGAAAACAATTTTCAAAGGAATGGTAAACTAAAACGTAATTTTTCATTAAAATGTTTGTATTGTCATCACTGGGTGTACAAAAGCTTTGTATGCAGAGGGAGGCCTATCAGTTGATTTCTGCTGAGTCAAACCAGCAGCTTTTCTGGTGATTTAAAGGTACTTTCACACGCAAGAGTGGAGCGATCCAATCAGAACACAACCTCAGTTGTATTCCTCCCGCCCACTTTTGATTGACTCTTTATCTCTGCTAGATTTATGAAATGGTAGTAACTGTTGCTGAACTGGAAGTAGCTACTTAGACTTACTTTCAGTATTGTAATTGTGTAGCTTTTCTGTGTAATGCAGTTTTTTGTTGTTGTTTTTTTTCAATCAGTAATTTTACATTTACTTCAGAGTGATTTAAGCATTGTACTCACCTACATTTAAAATTCAAATACATTTTAAATGCACATCGCTTTAGAGAGTACACATTTTTGTGAGCTTTCCAAGTTGCTCTTAGTCAACTTTCCCAGATAAATATGGGTTAAGTAATAAATAACCTTAACTACCTAGTAAATCAGAGAAGCACAAACTGGAATGCTGGGGTGAACTTCCTTCAACCAATAAATGGCAACTCCAGGCATCCAAAGTTTTTTGCCCGATTGTCAAGCCAAGTAACTTCTCGCTCACACAGCCTCTTCCTGCAGGCAGATTTGGCAACGCAAGAAGCCTATTTCTTCCGAAAGTGCCCTGCTTGGGATAACTTGGCTTAAATAGAGAGAGAGGCACTGGAAGACTTTGAACTGATTATGTAACTGTGTAGGTCACACACACACACACACACACACACACTCACACACACACGTGCATGCATACCCTAACATCAACACACAATCAGATGGATAAACTCAGACAGATAGAAATACTCACTCTTCCTCTCTGCAGTTTTCCCTAGTTGTGGTCTGTAACCATTAGTGCTGCCTAATGATGTATAATGGATTACAGTGATTCAACTCACTCAGAGTTTTTTTTTTAAGATGAAGAACATTGCTGAAGAAAGAGAGAGGAGAGGAGAGCAGAGATCATGACTTTCACTGTGGCTTAAAAACCAATTTCACCCCAGCGGTCATGGAGCAGTTGGAATGATGAACCGCTTTTAGGAAGGAGGCAGTGTATAACCTCTGGAAAGGTAGGAATGGAAAAGTTGTATCTTCAAAACGTCTGCCGTTCAGCAGTTGCTATTCATAGCCACTGATTTTAAAGTTATACACTATGATCTGAGGGGGTCGCATGGACCACGGGGTTGTAACAGCTTCTCAAGATATTACAGAACATGACGTTTCAATTCAAGAAATAAAAAAAAAGAGTCTGAGGCCAGAATCTGACGTGAAGTTCCTGCACAACGGCAATATTGTTCAGACTCGATTCTCAACCATTTACTTGCTGCAGAAAACCTCTGTCTCCAAAAAGTTAGATTTTCGGGAAAGTAGAGTCCAGTATACTTCCATAGATATCTTGGGCATCTAACTTTATGTAAACAAGTAAGTTGACTCCTACAGTTGTATACATTCCCTCCCAGGAGCTGCCCATTACAAGAAGTGACTTCCACTGTTGGTCACTGAGCAGCTCCTTTGGACCAGTTGAGGATTAAAGCAGCTATCGCTAAGTTCGGTCTCCCCTGCCTCCATGTTGCTTCCACCCACATACACACAAACATGCACACAGCAAGAATGCATGCAATCATGACAGAGTTGAGCAATGATTGCAAACTGCAATATAACAAACATGGTTTGACCTGTCCCAGCTCAGCATCTTATTTGAAGCCATTCCAGCCCCACAGCTCTCGTAATCAGTGAAAAGCACCTTTAATTGTTATTTCTGTTTAATTGCTCACTTAAACTGATGCCTTTTTTGTTGTTATAACTTTCTCCTTTGTTGCAGCTGTTTGGCTGTGTGAGCTTCTTTGGCAGTGAAACAAAGGAAATTTCTCCCAGGTCCGATGGGCTTTTTTCTACCGTAACACTGTGAGCTGGTTGCTCCAGACGGCACACAGCAGAGGTCTTGCATGTGCACCTGTGCACGTGGTGTGATTGACACCAAAGTAGGAACGCCCCTTAGCTATGATCGGTTATTTTCATTTCAGACAAATTGATTTTTGTGAATCAAAGCACAATAATACATAAGAAATACATGTTGGTACATAATGGGAGTTTAACCACCTATGATAAAACTGCTTTGAAAGAAAGTTGCCTACAGCAGCTTAAAGGGGCGTGATATTTTATTGATCCCTATAAGGAAATCTTCCCCTCCTCAGGAAGGTCAGAGGTCAACGTCACCAGAGCAACATCCTGAAACTGGCAGGGACTCAGGATGAGTGTCATTGCATGAGGAGTTCTCTTCGCCTCCTTGCCTCACATCTCCGCCTCGATTCTTTGATTAAAGGCTGCAGGGCAAGAGATGTGAGGCGGACTGTCTTCTCTTTGAATTGGAATGTCTTTGCATGTGCCATATTGATGTTTGAAGCGTGGTGCTGGGCTTGGCTAACTCCTCCACCATGACAGCTGTCTAAATTATTCTAAGTTTCATGTTTTATCCACATAGAAACATTGCACATTAAGATCAATGCGTAATTCATCTAAATTATGTCAAGAGCGGCCTCATTAGAGGATAGAGAAGAAATTACTCTGTCATGCGTCTTTTAACCTTTTGGAATGTCCTCAACGATGGCAGCTAATTTTCGAAGATGCCATGTCAGAGAGGAGTCAGAGATGGGAGGATAGAGGTTGAGACACATTTTGGCAAAGTGGAACGCATCGTCAGCAGGGACAGGATTAAAAAACAGCCCTGGACTTTGAACCACCCCAGCCGGTACATTGATGCTTCACAGATGCTGCCCTACACCGCTGATGCATGCATATACACACACACACACCAGCCCTTAATACCTCCACCTATCTGCATCACACAGCACAGAAATACAGTGCTATTTTCAGAGTGCTGCAGAACCCACAAAAATACACTCTTAGCACACTGCTACAATGGTTCTGATGAGGACACAGATTTGTACCCGTAACTGATTATTATGGCCTAATATCTCAACAACATATTTTTATATTGTTGTGGCATGGATTCTTCCTTTCTTTCTTACTTGTGTTTGCATTTTACTCTTTTGCACCACAGATCATAGTGAGTCCTGTGAGTGAAAGGGTTTTTCTGGCAAGGCTGTCTCTCCATACCTTGGTGTCTTCACTGATCATCTCTTTGTGTGGTGGGGATTTTCTCTGTGGCCTGTTAATTGACATGTCAAAGACCATGTTGCTCTTTAGATGGCTATTAGTCATGGCTCTGTTCTCTCTCTCGCTTCTTTTCAATCATTGTATTTTATAAGGGGTAGGAAGAGCAAAATTGTAGCTGAACTTCATGTTCTGGATGGCTTACTATCTGACACTCTTTATTAGGATAAATGTAGTGGGAGATGTTCCTTTAGCTGCTAAAGTACAGCCAGGCTGCATCCAGTTCCTCCAATGGGTCAAGGTTGGGTCCTCATCCAACTTCAGCCGGTCACATGGCACTTAAAAATGTTCTCACGTGTTGGTTTCAGGACAAAGTTGGGTTGAAGAGAGCAAAGGCCTGGAACATTTGCATAATGACTCTCCTAAAAGACATCCTTGACCTCTTAGAGTGTTTTCACATTAAGTACGACTGCATTGCACCATGTCCGAGTACGATTGGCTTTCACATTAGTAATGTTGTTCTGTACCTGAGTACACTTGCATATCTATACACTCTGATACAGTAGGTGGCGGGAAGGACCTATTGGGTTTGCGATCCACCAATAAACAAGAAGAAGATTCCCATTCTAAATAGCATTTTAAATAGCAGTCCACTCTCTTGTTTTGGTGCAGTAGCTTTCACACCTGATGCGAACCGTACCGAACGAGTACACATAGGCCATACTTTAGACCACCTTTTCAAGTGGACCCCAGCATGGTTCATTGATCCATGCCCAGATACAGCACACAGCATTCACACTAATGAAACGAACTGGACTTTGGTGTTAAGTGTACTTGGATCTGGGCCCGGGTCCCTGATGTGAAAGACTTCTTAGAAGCAAAGAACTCAAGAAGTTCCCCAAGTATGCCAAATTGCCAGAGTGAGCAGCTGCACCATCATCAACCAGTTTGCTGTGATACTGCCTCTTATACTTGGAATATAAACTGCTTCTTAATCTGTTGGCTTAAAACTAATTGTATATATTTGGCTAGCTTGCTATTTACTTACATCCTCCTCCAGCTAGTAGCCTCATCTTAGAAAGTATTGCAGGCTGTTGTTGAATAGCCAGAGAGGAATGCCTCCAGTCTAAGAGAGTTTTCTGATGTGCAGCTAGCTGAATTACATTAATTTTGTAATTAGTGAAAGCTGCTTGATTAAAACTTCTCTGCCTGTCTAACTTGCCAAATGAATTACGTATTCAAGCGTAAAGTAGGAAAAAAAAAATCTCCTTCCATCCGTTGTTCTGTACACCAACCACCACTCCGCCTGTCTCCTCTGAGAGTGCTCTGTCATTTAACAATGCATGCTTGAAGCTACTCTTTCCCATCCCCTCCTCTCTTAATCCTGTCATATTCCACTTTTGGAAGCACAGACCATGTGCTCAAGAAAGTGTATTATGAGTGAAGAGTCCTCATCTTCACTGGCTCTTGAAAGTCTTCCACCGGTAGAGGGAGGGCTGACGTTGAAGGGACTATTGTCTTTAACCCGCCTGTCATGCAATCACAGTGGCTTGCTGTGTGGGCCAGCTTGTGTCTGTGTGTGTCTACTGGCCTGTCTATCTCTGTTGGCCCGTACGGGGGATTGCCAGTCAAATTGACTGCCTGTGTAGACAGACCTGGCTCAGTTGGTGCATCTGGCACTGTGGTTGTAAACACCCTGCCCAGGCTCTTAAACCTTTTCTGTTACATACAAATGAAAAGTTTGGTTCCAACATAATATCAGATGTCAAAACAAACCAGTTCCGTTTAAAGCTACAGCACAGAGCTTGTACAGAGGGATAAACATTCTTGACGTTTTATCTAATGTTAGATGGGTTCCCGCCATGATGATCACCCACTGATAAAACTTCCTGCAGTTTGCAGTATCATGGACATTGCAAAGCTGGTGTCTGTAGTGACCTTCCAATGAGGGCAGACAGCTGACCTTTAGTGCCGAATTTTACTTTAACCACACTTCTCTACTAGAATTGTATGACTGAAATTATAGCATGGCAATTTACCATTCTATAACGATTCTATAACTCTCTCAAAGATTTTTTTTCATTTACTGCCACAAGGGGGAGACAAATCAGACAGGACAGAACAAAACAGACTCAGTGACAAGGGACTGGACTGCATAGCAAGTGAGCCAGACTTCAAAAGGGAGTTGAAGATGCTGAAATCTCGTAGGTCTGGGCTCGCAGGAGAAGAGCTCACAGGACGGAAAGCTAAATGAGTATCGACATTTGCATGTTAACAACTTCTAAAGACAACAGAAATAATTATGCATCAACCAGCTGCAGTTTTTGTTTGTACATGCATATGTGCGGTTTGGAAGAAGACTTGGGTTTGGGGCGTGGACATGGTTAGATCAGTTAGAATTATAAAAAGTATTAGAGGTTAGAAAATTCCCATAATAAAAGGTGTAATCACACCCACTGTTTTCTGCTCATCTGTCTGCTTTGCAGTAAACAGAGTGATGACATAATTGGCTGGTGTGACAATTCGGCTTTTGGTACCCTCTACAGTTCAAGAGCAACGGCAAAAATC
This sequence comes from Holocentrus rufus, assembly GCA_900302615.1. Classification (NCBI taxonomy): domain Eukaryota; kingdom Metazoa; phylum Chordata; class Actinopteri; order Holocentriformes; family Holocentridae; genus Holocentrus; species Holocentrus rufus. The sequence goes on from OMLF01043683.1 coordinate 8,606, forward strand.
TTAAACATGTTGCAAAATGATCCGGATATTTCAGTCTGTCCCAGACTGCATCGAGAGATCGGAACGTGACATGCTGGCCTCACACTATGGGAGCTAAGATGTGCCTTTTGTGCTCTGATCTTGAAAATTTCTCTGGAACCATCTCGGATGCCTAAATTAACAATGCGATATTGCTTGTTGTGTAACTGGCCTTCCATTTGCCTCCAGCTTTCCTTTGGCTGGCACTTCCCCCCTTCTCTTCTATCTGTTTCTCTCTCCCCTCTGCTGTAATAAATCAGCAGATGCTACCCATGAGACATAGGTAGATGGTCATTAAATCTAAAACAGCAGAATGGTCTTTGTCTATGACTTATTTTTTGCACAATGCCTCAACTTTGTGGGGCTATGTAGAAGGTGAGGCTTAAAATCTTTTTCAGCCCTAAATAGGTATCAAATAGTGTCCATTTATGTGCAGAGGCGATATTTTCAATGAAGTATAATGTACTTTAGTCCCAGTAATTTAGACTGAAGTAAATGGAGTTCCGAGTTGATCTGCAGGCAGCCAGCTGAGGGCAAGAGAAAGACTGTCTCTCCCAGGACTTCCACACTGGCTTCGAAATGCCAGTTTGAAGTAAATTTCAGACACCAATTTCAGAGGCCAGTTTGGCCCCTCGCGCATGATACATGGAAATAACACTGGAACACAGCAGTGGGATGCATCATTCCCCCAGGCCTTGGAAAAATCCAATCAGCAGTGTCTGAGATATGGTGTGTGACAGATGAAGGAACCAATGTACCAACGAACAAGAGGAGTCTGATCCATAGTCCCCCCAGTGATCAGTGATAACCTATTTGGTTGGCAGGTGGCGCTTGCAGAAGGCAGTGTGTGCGCGTGTGCATTGTGAGCCTTCGTGCATGTACACACACGTGGATGTGTGTGTGTGTCCATAGCCCAAGTATCCCCGTTAATGTGCAAATCATCTGGCCTCACCACAGCTGCTGCTTGGTGTTAAACTGAAAATAGGAACACAACAGTGCAAATGAGAGCAAAGATAAACAAGTGAAATTTCAGAGAGGGAGCAGAGGGAGGAGGGCGTGGAGAGAGAAAGGAAAGGGAGAGAGAATGGTTGGGGGAGTTACAGATAGAGGGAGCGAGAGGTGCGGGAAAGAGAGAAAATTACACAGAGCAGGGAGTGATAGAAATATAACAAGGGATGAGAACGGGGGTGGTGAGAGATAGTTAGAGGGAAAGAAAAGAGAGACAAAAAAGTTACAAAGACAGACACAGACAAACCCAACTGGTAACCAAGACACAAGTGGGGACCCGAAAATTGACTTGCCTATTTAAAGATGAAAGGAGCTGCTCCCTCTGCTTACACACACGCGCACACACACACGCACACACACACACACAAAGTGCCATGGTCAAAAAGCTTGGCCTGGCTTGAACTATTCTTCAAACAAAGTTACAAAGAGAAGGAGAGAGAGAGACACAGAGGCAGTGTCAAAGTCACTCCGGCAGAAATAAAAAAGAAACAAAAAGAGGTGTGCAGACAAACATGATGATAAATACAACTGCAGGCAGTGATTAAAGGGGCCAAACACTAAGGAAGCCTGACCATGTTGTTGTGCCTCCCCTTGGCTGTTATGCTGCACACGTCCTCAGAATGTCAAGACAAGTGATTGGACAGGTGATTAGCATGGAAAAGTAGCATCAGGATGGGCCTTCAGTTCATGTTCATGTTCATTTCTGCGTGGTTCCCCTTTCCAGGGCAACACTTGTAGCATTCACTGATGTCACTGCATCGTCAGAAGAGTTTATGCTGGTGAAGGTGAAGGCGGTAGGTTGGCGGCTTTTTCATAATATTATTTAACAAAGCTCAATAGGATTAGCTGACATCATATCTCCAGTTAAACATGCTGGTTTTACTCTTAACATTACCTTGAGCTGGTGTGGTAGAGACTCATGCTCTTCATCTAATCTAAGTATGCTTTACAAATATCACAGGAAATGTGCAAATTATTATATGTATTATCCAGGGGAAATATTGTAATACCACAGAATGTCAGATAATACCATAAAATGATAATATCATTATAAATCCACTATTGAATACCACAGACAATCTGTGAGTCCCCTTTATTAAAGTCTGTGGGATTTTTATGATTAGCATACACCTCAAAGGCTAATATCCTGCTCACACCGTGACTGTGCACCAAAAAATGAAATGAAATATGTAATAGAGATAGTACATATCATAGTGAAATATGTGGGTGTTGCTCCCATCTGAAATTCTACTTGTGTACATGTAAAGTTCTATGATCAAAATGTAAAATATGCTCTAGGTCTCAAGATACATATATTCCAAGACAGCTGCATTTCTTTATCATGTATCAAAAATATTAAAGTGGCCATTAGTAATAGTGATGCATATTTACTCCATATTTTATATGTACCTCTATATATATATATATATATGTATATGTATATTTATATATGTAGTTTCCATATGTATCAATACATGACATACATTGTTAATATATATTTTTGGTACCCTTCTCGGTTCTACCTAGGTCAGCTTGACACTGCTTACCACACTTCAACTACTTTTCCAATTACCACACACACACGCCCACACACCTACACACACAGACACACATGAACACTCCTGTCCAGCACTTCTCTATGTAGGTCAGACTCCAGCTTAGCCCTGCTTACCACACATCAGCTTCTTTGCTACTTACCGAACACATGCACACACAACGATTTGCACGCACAAACATCCAGAGGTGCAGGTGCAGACACACACACAAGGTATGAATACACACACAACATGTGCACGCACATGCATGCACTGCATGACAAATGTGGCTAACTCTCACACTGATACACACAAGCTGGGATGCAGTCATCCACATGGTCAGATGGACACACAGACACAAAGACACATGTGCACACAGCATTGCTGCTGGTTTCTGGTGAAGTTCAAAGCAAAGATGTTGTGTTATGTTCACTTTTCACTTGCAAAATAGTGTTTATTACTTGTTAAGACTAACAGGAGTCTTTATGAAGCAAATTCAGTCTTTCAAAGGGGCATTAAGAAATCAATGATACTTACTGACCTCTGTTGACAAACAGTTGGAATTAGAACAACACTAATAGACTTTTTATCCTCCTGTACGAGTCTCTAGTGCATCTCATCCATCCCCTTGATCTACGGTGGCCTGTAATTAACATAAAATAAAATTACACCCTGAGCACAATTACACCCTATGCACTGAGCAGTTTTAGTGGGCTGTGGATCATTTTGGTCAGGCAATCATTTGGTAAGTTGATCAATAACCATATCAAAAAAAAAACTTGCACATATTCATTGCACTTAAAAATCAGAATATAAAAATTAATTTCCGTATTTATATAGAATTGTTTGTTTTTGTTTTGTTTTTTATTGGTGGCCATTTGCCTTGCTGATAACTGACCGGGGCTCATAGTTAACTCACCTTTTGATTTCCTCCATCTCTGCTTGTAAGGGTTGAGAGGGATTTCTGGAGTGCAAAGTGATGAAAAAACACCCTGACATTTCTCCACACCCCGACAACCTTCAGGCCTGCGGCATCGCTGCCAGTTCACTGCTAAGACAATCTCAGCAAAGGGCAATACTGATGTAAGAGCAATGTTCCAGGACCAGATAATAACCTTGTGTTTTTGCTCAACTGTCTTTCCTCTCGGATCAGGTCAGATCCATTTTTGTTACCCCTAGTTTAGACGGCTATGACATTTTTAGTCACTCAAGTGACTTACAAGGAGTGGAATATGTGAATTTCACATATTCCAGTATACAGTTACACATCAGGCGCTTGTTTTTCTATCTACAATGGAGCAAAATGACAAAAAGAAGCAAATTGATTCCTTTGATTTCCATCAAAGTCAGAAGTCAGAGCAGGCAGTAAGTAGATTTATACATGACAAGTCAGTCAGTCTATTGAAAATGAATGGCCATCTCCACGAAGGAAGACCCCCTGGAAATGGAACATCCCACTTAGGTGGTTTCACCTTAAGAAATATGTATGTAAGTTGGATTGGATGAAAAAAATAAAGCAAAAATGGGACCCAGGCACTAAAATGCTGCATAAGTTTGCTGCTGATTCATGTTAGAAACTTGGAAAGAATGGCAGCTGTCAAATCAGCCCTGTATATGTGGAAGACACTTTACAACAAGTAGATCATATGCATTTTACCCCACAAATTTTAGTTATATGGAACTTAATGTCTGCCATTTTATCAGTGGTGACTCTGCAGGCTAATATGTGCATTTCTATGTCATGTTAGTTAACATTACAACTAACTCCAAATTAACTGCTTGGGCCATTTCATTGGTGTTAATTTAGCAAACTAACATAAACCCTTATGTGTCACGTTAGCTGTTACTAGCTGATTCATGTTAACTACCATAACTACTGAATGCAAGCTAGCTTAATTTTTATTAAACTGAATATTAGCTGCTTCTCAAAAGCTATTGAAGAGACTTGTACAAATCATTGGGACCATGAACAAGCTGCACTTGTCTGTTCCTCAGATCGACAAATATAGATACCAACTGGAAGACGGTGGGTTTGTCTTATTTGCCACAATACTAGAGACATTCTTCCGGGCTTTTCTACTCTGTAGCCTACGGAGAAGAAAGCCCGGGAACGAGGTTCAGTGTTCCTGTGCTGACCATAAATCAAGGAAAAGACACAGAATACGAGCTGTGGAGACAGAGGACGTTTGTTTTTCACCCCACGGACGCACAGAGTTAAAACTCAGATCCTCTGCACCTTTTTGAAGCCATTTGAAACCATGTGAGAAATTTGAAGTGCTCCATGTAAGTGTTAGGCCAAATGTCATGCTGAACACAGCATGAAGTCAACGAGAGTTCGACAACAGAGCGCTACAGCAGCTACAGTATCGCTACTGAAGTGCACGCACCCACACTCACACCCAAACACACTTTTAAAAATATGGCATGCAAGAAGTCCCATCCAATACAGACCTATAATCCTCTAATAGATTTAAGAGGTGCACTATGATAATAACAGCAACTCTACAAATTATATGTAATGTCCCATATGTCCCAATGTTATAGGAAATGGAAAATTCCATACAATATAAAAAGGTTACCAGCAACCTATTATAGAGTACTACAGACAGACTCTAGTCCCTACAGGAATATTATAGGATTATTATAGGGTCGTCATAGTGATATAACAGAAGATGAAAATGCCATAAAGCATAATAATGTCACTATAGACTCACTATGGAGCACTATTCACTTTAAGCCCCTGTTGGAATACACTGGTGATGTTACCCACATAAACACACACATACCCACACTCCCACACACACACACACACACAAGGAAAGAGAGGGGTTCAGAAGCAAGTGTGTGACATTGAGCTGCCCTTCCCAGCTAATAGACGGACCTTGGAATAAAGAGAGAGAAAAGGCCTCGATTAAAATGATGAAAGAATGAAAAAAAAAAGGGTTCTGACTTCAGTCCATGCGCAGCGTGACATGCTTCTGCTCCCCGTAGATGTACGCCGGGGTTCAAATCCAGGACATACAGTTCAGGCACATCAGTGATCAAAAGTATACTCTCTCGCCCCCTCCGCTCTCTCTCTCTCTCTCTTTCTCTCTCTCTCTCTCTCTTTTAGCCCCCTTTCCCATTTTGTGTGATGATGTAACCGAAATGTACTGGAGCATAAGAATAAAGCTAGCCCTGAGAATACTCACACAGACACACACACACACACACACACACACACACTCATGCACACACATACCGTCATAAAGAAGTCACGTTGATCTGAGAGATCTGAGATTTTCAAGTGACAAGTGACAGCAGTGCCGCTTGTTATGCTCTGAGGGTGACACATTCAGTTGAGTATAAACACATGCACACACACACACACACACACACACACACACACACACACAAACACTCAAAGCACACATCAAATATGAAGCTCAAATGTCCAAGATCATATTTTAGGTGTTACTTCTCACATCCCTGCCCTCTAAAGCAACTTAAAACATCCCCCAAACTTTTTCAAAAATTGCCAAATGCACACCTCATGGTATAGAGAGTAGAGTAGAGTAGAGTAGAGTAGTACTTTATTGATCCCCCAAAGGAGAAATTCAGGTACACAGCAGCAGCATAAGTGAAAAAACAGAGATTACAAAAAGTTACAACCAAAAACTTACTTGGCAGAATAAATTAGAAGTAGTATGTATATGTACAATGTATATGTATATGTATGAATATGTATCAGCCCTCAAATCAAATCAAATATGAAAATGTTTTAATCCAACAATCACACCTGTTAGACTTGAAATGAATTTTATTTTCGTGCTTATAATCAGTTTATGAGCAGATGTCCGATTTTAAACCAGTTTAAACAAGTTGATTATTCATAGATGCGCTCCTCTTTGTTTATACCCGTGTTCTATAGCCGACACATTTGTGTTTGGCAGACATGTAGTTATTTATTTGCTGGCATTGTAAGCCACTCTGTTTGGACATTGTCATTTTTAAAAGAAACTGTTACGGGAGTATCATCAGAGCCTATAGGTTGAAAATGCTTCGGTGACCATCAGGAGGCGAAGTGAACATGGATATAGACCTTTAAAGCTACATGAAGCAATATTACATGCATTGCTTTGCAGTAAGAAAACCCTGGGAGAGTCATTTGTACATCTCTTTAT
>OMLF01043685.1:2766-26745 GCA_900302615.1 Holocentrus rufus
TGTGTTAGGCTTACCGTGGAACAAAGAACAAGAACAACTGTTATTCCGCTTATGTGATAAATCCACTGCTTGCTTCCTCATAAGCAGACAGAAGGGATGACATTCAACTGTCAGTCAACGCCAACATTTGACAGGTAAGGATAATGTTTTGCTTCTCAGTATGATTTGGTTGAATAAAGAAAAGATACAGTGTAACAATCCTATAAACAACTGGGACTAACATGTTGAATGATTTTATTCTGTTTAAATTCCTAATATCTCTGTCACTATATAGTCCCATACATAACATACCCTTAAGTACAGTCAAACTGTTCTGCACTGTAAACACTGTCAATATATATTGGTATATTTACATTTCAATATAAACCTTATTGCCTTGTTTTCCGTCTCTATGACTCGGTTAATTACATAAAAGAACGAAATAATGACTAACTGAATTAATAGATGAGAAATTTAAAAAATATATGTTCATGTATCAGTCGTTTTTTTTCTAGGTCCAATTGAGAATGTCTGCATTTTCGAATTACAATTCATCTAGCTATGATTATGACGACCCTGGTGACTATGAAGATCAAGTCTGCAACAAAGATGGTGTGGTCCGATTTGGATCCATTGCCATTCCTGTCTTCTTCTCTGTTGTGATCATGCTGAGCCTCGCAGGAAACATCCTCGTCCTTGTAATCCTGGCTTTGTATGAAAACCGCAAGTCTCTCACCAACATTTTCATCCTCAACCTGGCAATTTCTGACCTTTTGTTCACCGCCGGTCTCCCCTTCTGGGCAGTTTACCACATCTGGGGCTGGATCCTGGCAGAGAGGCTTTGCAATATTGTGGCCTTCATCTTCTTCACTGGTTTTTACAGCAGCATCTTGTTCTTGACCATCATGACCATCCACAGGTACCTGGCTGTGGTCCATCCTCTGTCTGACCTCGGCACACAGAGAGTCAGCTATGGGGTCATTGTGTCCATACTGCTGTGGCTGCTCAGTGTTGGAGCAGCTACGCCGGCTCTGATCTTTAGCTCCGTCATCAAGATCCATCACAACAATGAAGAATCCTTGGGCTGTGAATACAGTGATCCCTGGTGGAAAAATTTTAGCATCCACCTACAAATTTTTATTTTCTTGGTTGCTTTTGCTGTGATGGCTTTCTGCTATGTTCGAATACTGGGGAAAATCACAAGAACCAGAACTCACATGAGGAACAGGACAGTGAAGCTAATCTTCTGTATTGTGGCTGTGTTTTTCATCGGTTGGATACCATACAATGTGATTATCTTTCTGAGAATGCTGGCTGATCATTTGTATTCACCATTTAATGATTGCAACGTAAGCACCCGGCTTGACTACGCATTCTATGTGAGCCGACTCATTGCTTTCTCCCACTGTTGTCTCAACCCAGTCTTCTATGCATTCGTTGGGATCAAGTTTAGGAGTCATTTGAAATCTATGCTGCTTCGAATGTTTGGTCGTCAAAGTCCAGTGGAGGAACATCAGGTTAGAATGTCAAACATTCATTCACATGGATCGATGTACTAGTTGCTGGTCCAGTCACACCAGTAAATAAAAGCTTTCTTGCATTTAATGCTGCATCTCTGATTAACAACTAGAACAGCCAGGACTGTGCTTGCCAGACCTCATCCCTAGCAAAGTTTAGCTGTCACCACTGGGCGACTTCAGTAGGTTAGTAATGTTAAAGTTTCAAGGCACTTCCCTCACTAGCAGGTGTCCGGCAATTGTCTAATTCCAGAGAGTATTTGGAAAACTCTTCTTCGTCTCAGCAACATTGTAGGAATTGATTTACACTTTGCACAAGTTGTATGAAACATTTATCGTCGAATTTGCTGTATTTTTGTGACAAAACGTTTGCAATGATGAGGTATATGGTAGAGCTATGGTACCAGTGGCTTGAACGGTTACATGAATTTACCTGTCAAACACATGGCCATGGTCCATATTTAATCTTGATTTGAATAAAAACTCTGCATTGTTTTTGATGTAATTGAAGTGGAAATAGTGTTTATTAATCTGATAAGATGATCTGTGTTCATAGTACCAAGTGATCATCTGTTCAAATACTATTGTTCCTCTGCTTTGTTTGATTTCATAGTAATTTATGAGTTTGAAGACTATTTTACTTACTAATTTAATCATTCTTTTTTTTTCTTTTCTTTTGGTATTTCATATTGTGACAGCATAATATCAATTTCTCATATATATTTTTTTGTCTGTGAATGTTTTTTTTTTACATTTGTAATGTTTGCAAACATAAGAGCAAGTCTTCAAGAACATATGTACAGAAATGAAAGACAGTAAAATGAGTTTTGGATTGTATCCTTTAAAGTCCAGTTTCCAGCATATAGGGTATGGATTTATATAGATAATTTAATCTCTTTAAATAGTTACAGGCTGAAAATACATTTAGAGCTCACTCACTTGCCTAGCTACTTCCTCACTTTGTCAGCCCTTGCATTTAAAAGATGAATCAATCTGCGAGTGGAAAAAGTCTTTTGTTATATTAAATAAAAATAAGCAAAGTCTGTAAGTCTGTTGTGATTATTACTTTGTTTTGATTATGTTATTGAAATTTAATGTTTACTGCTTGAAAAAAAAACCACTGTATTTTTCATACTCTCAGAGAGTTTCACCTTCTTTACCATTGTTCCAGGTAACAGTCATTGTGATAGAAACAAAGCCAGATCCAAGAAAAATAGTACACAGTATCACTAAAATTTATATTAATAGAGATATTGTTGATAACTGTACATGTTGCATTGATCTTATTTTATGTGTATGAATCTGATTTCTAATTATTGTCACACATATTTTAGATTATCATCCAGGTAGGGCAGTTGCAGGGAAAGGAAGGGTTGCACATATTCATATCTATGCAGTAACATTTCCATTGTTGGTAAGTGTTGAATTCCATCGACATTGAGTTGACAAGAGGTGACTGGAGTGCTGTTTGCCACTCACAGATCTGATACGTTTCTGAGGGAAGCTGCTCAGAACTATTGGAAGTGCTCAATTACCGCTGATGGATGTGGGCTAGTGCAAAACTAGCACAGTGTGAAGTTTTACACTCTCACATTGATACTGATGGTTTCGCTGTTTAGGACTTGAGGACGAGCGCTACTGCATTCCTTTATCTTCTGTATGCACTGTGGGTGTCAGTGCCTGGCTCAAGATCACTCCCACACTCTTTGCTGAGCGTTGGGAGAGTGGTACTCATTCTCATTTTCCCCAGCTGTTCACAAGCCTTTTAACTGGCTCTGTACTGACTTCTATGCTGAACGTATCCATGTCCAGCAGTAAAGTGCCAGCAAGTCCAACAGAGGGCAGTGATACATCATCCACTCTTGTAAGTGGAGGTATCTGGCACACCTTTAAATAAATTAGAGATAACTTTACTTTGAAAAACTTTACTGAGAAAATATTATGATCAAATAGCCCTTCTTCATAACCTTATACAGGACTGAAACAGTTACAGGGGAGCACACCTGTCTCTGGGCAACATGTTCACCATAAAAAGGCACTGACCTGGAAAAAACGTCAAGAGAAACTATATTTTTGATTGTCACATCATTGCGTTTGTGGGTGGGCACATTTTTACTTCCTCAGTGAGTCAGCTGTGTTGTTGCACTGAACTTTGGCAGCGAGTACATGCCGGACCGTGACTGAGAGGAATCTCTATCTGTGACAGGCTCGTTTTTAAAAGAGGAAGCCCTTTGAGACTATGACTAGACTGCAAATAAATTTGACCCTCAAGGTAAGAGGAAATTGTAGTCAACAAATTATATATATCTGAGTAGTACTTACCAAAAAGGTCTTTAGACAGTATTAAAACCAAGTGGAATTTGAATAAAATCTAAGAAGAAAGACTTCATAAACAGCATTAGTTTATTTTGGCCTATGTAATACATTTCTTGAAACTTGCCCCATATCTCAAGATAAGGAAAGTCATGGTTAATCTGTAATCAGTGTCCTTCCGCACTTTGAAACCATGTCAATTTTGCTGCAAATTCTAAGGAAAATGTTGTGGGTACGACTGGAGCACAGTCTCACTTAGTGTGTGTAGGTAGGTTATAATTGTAACAGTCTTACAGTTACGTCTATTCGTCCTCACAGTGTGTAGAAAGGTGAACAAACCTAAGAAAGAAATGCTTAGATTTAGTTTATTGCAATTTAATATTATGCGTCATTCCAGATGTGGACCCTCCAAAAGTTTTGTGCCATATGGATTTGTCTTCACATCACCCCAGAGGTGATGGGGTACAGTGGAGGTAACGTCCCAGAAGCTTGTGTATCAATGATGCCTCAACACTCACATTTTCTCCCTGTGGATGGTAGCCCGCCATATGATGTTTCATTTACACCTGGCAGGAAAGGAGAGCCAATTACAGGTACGCAGACTCTTTCCCCATTTCCTGAGGTTTGTTCATCATTATAGATCATTTGTTGACATTCCTAAATGCAATGCAGCTGTGTCATTTGTATGCTTGTGTCATTTCCTAATAGTTCTGCAGAAGTTGCAGCATCTTCATGTATGTTATCATCATGCAAGTTTTACTAGAGAAATTCATCTCTCTCTCTCTCTCTCTCTCTCTCTCTCTATCCACCTCTGCCCTGTGGAACTTTCAAAACATTTTCCAGTTCATCTCAGAAACAAAGGAGACAACAATTTCCAGGGGTTTATGATAGAGGCTTATAATGAGGCAACAAATGAACCTGCCTTTGGAAAATTTATTTTGCTCGACAACACAATGACTCGAACCTTGGATTGCCATGGAGTTAAAGTACGTTACTGTCCCCTGCTATCAATATAGTAGTTGTAGCATCTGATTTTCTGGTGTAACATTCATCCTCTCCATATGCATTTTACTTGAGAAATTTAAATGAACTTGAAGCTGAATGTCAGAACTGAAGCTTTGCTGCAACATGATGCCCTGATATTAAGCCTCCCACTGGATGTGAACTCAGCTTGGCTGCTATCTCTCTCCTCAGGACACTGCTGTTACTCAAGCAAACAACCAAAGAAAGACCTCAATCCGCATGAACTGGACAACAGAGGGAGAAGGAGAAGTCTTCTTCAGGTGCACTGCAAAGTATTGCAATGATATATGTGACTGTGGGTACCCTCTCCATGATGATGAATTGGCACACAACACCCTCCATAAGACGGGAATAAAATCAACCTGGCCCAGTTTTCACCTATAGTATGGTGGCAGTAACTTTTGCATTAAAGGGTAACTAAACCCCAAACCCAAATCTCTATGAAGCCTGACTAATTGGGAAAAGTTGGGTGCCTGGTCTTTGGTGGCAGGTGAGTTATCCGCTAAACTCTGTGCATGTTTGTTATGTTTCAGAGTCACATTTGTTGAACACTATTCGAGATTCTGGAACCCGGCCGTTTATTCACCTTCAGAAATAACAGCCACTGAGCCTCCAGGTACTTCACCTCCTAGCACCTCCATCATCACATCTGATCCAACAAGTCCTACTGCCAACTTCACGTCAAGTTCTGCTCTCTCTGAAGGCACGACAACATCCACAACATCCATGACAACATCCACAACAGAATCCACAACAGCATCCTCAACAGAATCCACAACAGCATCCTCAACAGAATTCACAACAGCATCCTCAACAGAATTCACAACAGCATCCTCAACAGAATCCACGACAGTATCCACAACAGAACCCATGACAGCATCCTCAACAGAATCCACAACAGAACCCATGACAGCATCCACAACAATCACCCCACCAAATGATACGAAATACGTATGCAAGTTTTTTGATGTTTTTTGGCAGAATTTCATGCATAAATATATGAACTCCAGTCATTTCACAAAGTTCAGTGGAAACAATCCTGTCCCTTGTTGTTTTTGTGTGTGCATGTAACTACATGGACAAAAATGTAAATGCAACACTTCTGATTTTTGCTTGCATTTTCCAGCAGTTTGATTAAAAAAAACAATACAGAGTATTTTCCAATAACACAAAGAGCATATGTCTTAAATGCTTTCCTCACATATAAAAAGTAAATTTTGGGCGCTCCAGTGAGTCACTGTGTAGGGCATGTGCCACATATTATTATCGTGGCGGTGCCAGTGTGGGTTTGGTTCCACCCCCTCTCTCTCCCTATCTCCCCTTATTGTGGAGACAATAAAAGGGAACTCTATAATGGGCAGTTTTTGTTGAGCAACACAATGACACAGATGCCTTAAGTTTTGTGGGCCACTGGAATTCTCGCTGCAGGGATGTCCACTAGAATCCATGAATCCACGACCGTGGCAGCATCCATGACTCTGGGAAGTTCAACGCTATTTCAGAGCTCTCGGCAGTACATCCAACTGGCCTCACAATCACAGACTTCGTAATTACCTCGTATTGCTAATCAAAGAACTTGTAAGATAAGATAAGAGGAGATAAAAATGTCTGGAATGATTGAGTGTTGCGTTTATATTTTTGTTCAGTGTACATATACTGATGTTTTCCTTCCTCTAACCTTCACATCAAATGTAAGCTCTTAGCTTTTGCTGTCATGGTACAAGAATTCCTCAAACTCCTCATTTTTCTCCAGCTCGGGGAAGCCGTGACGTCATTGTTAGCAGGCATGAGTGTGAAGACTGTCTCCTCGGTAAATTTCCTTTACTTTATTTTTCTTTCTTTTTTTATGTCATTACCGAATAGTTCTGCAGAAGTTGCAACATCTTGATGTGTGTTATCATCATGCAAGTTTTGCTAGAGAAATTCATCTCTCTCTCTCTCTCTCTCTCTAGTTAAGCAGCCCCCCTATCTATGCTCAGGTAAGACATGAGTTGTGAAGTATTTTACTCATATCTACCATGTCTGCTCCACCCACATACCAAATACCTGGCTTTAATAAAGTAAATGAAGACATACTTTATTTTGTAGGTGTTAAAGATATTGCCCAGGGTGCTTTGTCTGGTAGCTGAGGTCATCACCTTGGTCTTGTTTTATGTGTGGGATTCCAGCCATGTGAGTAAACTTCTCTATTAGGCTTATTTAGCCAAGTCTCTAAATGGTGCTAAGGGGTCACTTTTTACCTCCTCTCCCCCTGTGTGTGTGTGTGTGTGTGTGTGTGTGTACATGCTCATTTAGGCTACTGTCATTGCTCTTGTGTGTGTGGCGATGTCCCTCAATCTCGTAGAATTGTTTGTCGTTCTTCTGCCAATCGGACCCAGTCATGAACTGTAAGTCTCTGCTTCAGTCGGAACATTTAATTTGAGCCTTACATCGGTGACTTTTTGAAAACTGTTGCTTTTTCTTTTTTCTTCAAGAAAGCAGATCTGTGACGGTACTGTCAAAGTGGTTTCTGCCATCCATGAAATTTTTGCAAGTAAGGAAACTGACTTCCATGTAATGGCAACAATACTGCAGCTAACTTTATTGATCAGAGTGAAGAGTGTTGGGGCACTGTCTCAAAATGGAGATTGGGTCCTAAACATAACCCTGGCTTCACACAATGCAACTTCAATGCAATTTGTTACCGTCGCCATGTCAACAAACCCAAATGGAACATTCCAAATGATGATGCAAACCAATTTATAATTTTCATTGGATGGCTCGCCTGGAACTCTAAGTTGCACAGAAGTTGCATTTCAGCTGCACCATGTAAAGCCAGCCTAAGACAGCATGGTGGTTGCTGTGAAATGTCTCGGCCTGTCTATCATCTGTCACTGAAAAGTAATTTCCAACCCTGTCTAACACACAGTTGCTACCATCTTCGCGGGTCTTGTGGAGATTGATCAAAGCAAGGGGGATGTCTCTTTGCTTCTGAAGGTGATGGCTGGTTACACTGCATGGAGGTTCCTGCATTTCATCTGTGTCTTTATAGGCCATATTTATGAAAAAAAAACACCAAGGAGAAAGACGATAGGTGAATCATACATGGTGTTACTTCTCTGCTTGAAATACAGTTTAAGCTGTTTCGGTAAATGATCAGAAAGAACAAAGTAACATTTGTCTTCTTTTTCCCATAACAGGGAGGTCAAACACAGCTGCGATGTGGAACAGACAAAGGGAAAAGGTGAGAGTGCATACCTTTGATAAACATTTAATGACTTATCCTGACGCATTCACTATCAAAATGCAAATTCATATCTGTTTTCATCACAACTCTGAATTTCAGGCGAAGCTCAGTGCAGCTGCTAAGATCACCTTTGCTGTGTTCATGGTCTTCTTCATTGGAAATGTGAGTTTCGCTGTGGCTCTAATTGTTGGAATATTTTTGTGACAAGAAATGTATACCAACAGTCGGCTTGTGCTCAAACTGCAGGAAGACTTTGTCAGGAATGGGAAAGTTGTGACTTCAAAAGAGATTTTATAATTGTATATAATTGTATTGTATAACTCATCAGTTGCCTGCATCTTGTCTACTCTATGGGAATATCAGTCTATAGTGTGTCTGCTGTGATATGAATGCAGTGATAAATGTTTATTTGATCATATTACATTAGACTTAGTTTACGGTTACATTTCTAAGAAGAATAGCTGCATGGGTCATGTTTGTATTATATCCACTTGCATTGTAGAGTTGATTCTATTTGATAAAAGATATTATGTATTGTGTGAATATTTATTTTTCAAGTCTGTCTTTCTGGGTTGATGGCTCATTTAATCCAAAAATGGCATTTATATCAATCCCAATATACATGTATTAAACCTTCTCCTTGGTTTACTAAGTTGTGTAATGCTGCCTCCATCTTTATTAACAGGGTTTGGTCTGGTGTTTAGAGGCAAGGCTATAACCACCACACACATACAACTAGATGTATATGGAAAAAACAAAAAGGATCATGTCAATAAAGATAGGGCAGTTCCTAAGAATGTAAGCAGCTCAGGATAAAACTTCACCGTCAGAGAAGTGGAACTACTGGCAATAGGCCAACTGTGCTCTCTGATATGAATCTCTACACACTGATCACATTAAAACACACATCAAAATGCACAGGATCCAACATATTAACATAACAACAACACCTTCCCATTCTCTCACTGCAATACCAAAATACAAAATTCAAATTCAAAATACTAAACTGTACACTTTATTACATAGACAAACTAGCTTAACCTTTAGAGGGCAAATACTTTGTTGGTTACTCATTTTCCAGGTAATAAACGGGTCCATCAATCAGTCTGTATTGCTCTATTGACCCCATGTACCAGGCTGTTTGAGGCTATCCCAGGCATATCTGTGGTCATGGTGATGCTGTAACAGTTCAGTGTGTAATGATAAATAAAACATGTTTGTAAGACTGAGCGCTTTTACACAAACCAGACAATTCAATATGTTGAAAAGATAAATACTTTAAACATAAGTGGACAGTTTATCTAGATGTAAGGGTTGTGTAATTAGGTCAGTCATGTCATGTGTCCACCAACACAGTTTGATTTCAAGACATGACTCAGTCTCGAGTCATGAGTCTCAATGAAACCAGGGCTGTGTCAGTTGTTGCTGCTACTGCTATAGTTTTGTTTCTTTCAGTTTCACCTCTTCAAGTTTATCTCTTGTACTTCCTACAGTGAACCACAGGTACGTATTCAGTTCCCTTTTATTGAACTTTGGCTCGTTTACTGCTGTTTCCCTTGGGGTCAAAGCAGAAAGATGAGCATGACTTTCCTTGTGAATAAATATAAAAATCACTCCACACTTTTGATACAAGAGCTTACTATCACAACTAGTACAATTTCTACATCCATGTCAGGTCTGAAAAGGTTTTGTTTGCAACTGCATTTGCAACTGAATTGCATACAATAGCTTGTCATTATTTTAACATGATTACTTCTGATACATTGGAATTAGGCGACATACTGCCAGGTGTCTAATCAGATAGGTGTCCCACCCAGTAAGTAAATCCCCAGAGGCATAAATCTTTGTCAGTTAGTAAATCATTGAACTCCTGATGTGGTTTTAATTTCCTCTTTTCTTAGCCTGATAAACTACTGGGGGGTCTAGATTGAGGCTACTGACCAAGACTTCTCAGCAAATCCACCCTCAGTATCACTTTGACACAGCATGTCAACAATGAAACAGCACAGGGAATTCAAATTACATCTTAATTCCTACATTAGACGCTGAAAACATTTTGAGATTGGCCAAAGGATTAAAGTCAACTATCACTATGTGTTATGTAATGTCTCTATCTATTGGTGAAAGATATTATCTTCCAATGGGGTTATAAAAATTTGTGCTCAAGGTATCAAAATAAACTTTATTGAACAGGTATTCATATGACCAAAATAAATTTCACCTCAAAATATGAAAGGAATGAGAAGAAACAGATCAAAATGATGGAAACTACAAAATTAGGCTATATAATTAAGCTATTCTATAGCCTAAATTTAAATCGGAATAAATCTGAATATGTTCCATCAGTTCATCAAGAAACCATGTTTTGCTCCTAAGTTCAGTATATGAATTATGGTAAAATAACTCAATGATTGATCTTTGCCAAAATGAATGTTTGGTACATAAGGCACAGTTTGTGACTTGCAGACAATTTTTGTCCAAATTCACATTAACTTTGTGAGAAACTATATATTCCTTAACAATATATATTAAAAAAGAGACTTTTACTATCAAAAGCCAAAATTGCAAATTAAATGCAGTGGTTTCTTGACAACAGGTACAAATAAAGAAAAAAGTTCAATATATACAGCTGTCTAAAAACATTCCGATGTAGGAAAAGGATTTCATATTTCAGTTATACAGATAAAAACCAAACAAAGGATCAAAAATAGTTTTTCCCGCCCCATGAATACAAATCCCAGGTAAGCAAACTAATTAAAGCAAATGTCTGTAAAAAATTTAGTGCAAAATCAATCCAACTGTGTACATAAGGACAATGACATGACAGATTTGACATCCTGCATGGGGACACTTGAAGAAATATACAGTAAAAGCCGATACAGTCACCTAAGACAGGGGTTGTCAATTTTTTTCAGGTTCTGGACCCCTAAATTACAGTGTCTGGCTGCAGCCTTGAGGCTGCTTGGAGCTGCAGCAAGAGGCACCCAGAACTGCAGCGCATTAAAACACTATGTGGCTATATTTGTCAGGAGAGGAGCTTAAGTTTAGGGTTTAGGGTTTAGGGTTATGGTTTGGGATGGGCACAAATGATATGAAAAGATTGGTTTGGTCAAGTATTGAATTGTTCATATATCCTTGAACAATAGATCCAAAGTGGCAAGATTAAAATATAATTTAGAAGAAATTATAATAGCCCTAATTTTTTTCTTTTTTTTCTTAATTTGCAGTGACTTAAACTGTAGTAACATTAAGCTATTCCTTATTTTGCTGAGGACCTCCTGGAAGCCTCTCAGGGGGTCCTTGGACCCCACTTTGAAAACCAATGACCTATGAGATGTGATAGTTAACAATCAGAAATATGGATTTTTGGCTGACACTTTACAGAAAATCAAGTGAGTTTTTCTTCAGTTCCAAAAGCACCAGTGTGATCCCAGTTACGGTAATTGCTATAGATGATTGAAATGTGAAGTGCTGTAAGTTACAAAGCTGTTGAACACAGTGCTGCTAATTACTGATTCAGTACAATGTGGTGGACAAAACTGAACAAATAATCAACAATAAGTTCAATATATATTTTAACACAAAATCTAACATAATACAGCTCTTAAGGAAACTCTGGAATGAAACAAAGTGAAATGTCCTCTTCTGTTCTTCCTATTAGTCCTGGCATTCCTTCTGGTGATCGAAGTTTTGCTGATGTGAAGCCAAAAGCAGTTGGACTGAATCTTAACACTGGGCTGCAGCCATCAGTATATTATAATCTCTGACATTTCTATTTCACCTCTCCTGCACGCGGCTCACACTTTGCTCCACAGGTTCTTCATGGCGTCAGGAGGAGCGAGGCTGGACCAAAAATGTAACCTGACTTCCTCTGGGATGCAAGTTCAGTTTATCTACATCCATTCTGCTCTATGTTACCCTCAGTCTCTGCTGTCACAGGCAAGATGAGGTGGGAGATGCGGCTCCACAGTCCACCAAACTTGTCAAGGTCCATCGTGTTGAAGGCAGTCTGGTGGGAGGAGCTCAAAAACCTGTCCTTGATGTAGTCATACACCTTCTCCTCCACATCCTTTAGGTGCAGGTGCCCCTCCAATTCTTCCTGGGGCACCAGCACAGTAAAGAGCAGGAAAACCTGTTTGTAGGCAGCATTCTCATGGTCGCAGTAGCGATAGAAGATGAGAGTGGAGGCCGGCGGCAGCTCCTCAAAGCGGTGCACTACAGCTATGTGCTTGTCGCCTTCGAAAGCTGCCCGCAGCTGTCCGTCGATGTCCAGCTTGACCTGGTCGCTGTCCTGGACGGCTTTACTGGCTCCGTCGATTTGAAGGACGGAGGAGTTGAGGGCGGCAGAGAAGGCGGAGGCCAGGCCTTGAGCCAGGCAGCCCAGAGTCTTCTCAGCCTTTCGGCCCGCAGTCAGGATCAGGCTGACTGGCTCTGTGGGCTGGGCCATCTGGAGGTGCTTCTCCAGGTGGATCCTACTCTTCTTCCACAGCTCGGGGCGCTGGCTGGGGAACTGAGTCTCCAGGATTGACAACTGAGCTGCCAACACCTCTGGCTTCACAGGCCTAGATGGAGACCCTCCACCACTATGCCCACGGAGTACATGGATGTTCTTGTACGCCAGAAGAACAGCCAAGCTGAGCAGCACCAGGAGGAGCAATCCTCCCAAGTACTGCATGAATCCTGGAAAGACACAAAACCTTTCAGCATGGACAATATTCAAGTGTAGGTAAACAAAGTTGTATATTTAGGTCTATGGCTGGCCAGTATATCAATATTATATTGATATCATGATACCATATAAGACTAGATATCATCTGGGGTTATGGATATCGCAACATCATGATATGACATACTGGAAGTGTTGTATTTTCCTGGTTTTAAAGGCTGCATTACAGTAAAGGGATACTGTTTTCTGAACTTATTTAACTGTTCTAGCTGTTCTATTATTTACCTGCTTTGTCATCAAATATACTTTACTAATGATTGTTTATCAAAAAATCTCATTGTGTAAATATTTGGTAAAAGCACCAGTAGTCCTAACTGCAAAACTGATATCAAGGTATTCAGTCAAAACTATTGTGATATTTGAGTTTGTCCATATCACCCAATTCTATGTAGGTTTAAATATCATGTAACTAATAGTTATTCTTACCCCTACAAGGAAATCCAGAACTTCCCTTGGTAACAGCAGATTTCTTTACCCCTGCTAAAAGAAACATACGTCAAAAATATAATCACTGAATAAAACACTCATTAATAATTGTGATAGTCAAGTGAAGCTTTATTACCTTGTTTTTTTTGTTGAACATTTTGGTTTTGTGGAATGTTATTCACACGCTGTCGTGTTGTTGTGTAGGTCACCTCAGAGGTGGAAAATGGCCTTAGGACACAGTGGTTGACCCTGCGAATACCTAAAGAGGGAGCAGAGCTTATTAATGTACAATTTTGATTACAGTTTCGTTTGGTCATAACTACTGACGTATTGTGAGCAGCAAAAGTTAAAAGGGCCCCATAGCAACAGACTTACTTTATGTTTCAAAATCATCTCGAGATTAAAAATAGTTGGACACACACCCAAAGAGGTGCAGACTATTGTAAGCGATATAGTGTCAGAAATAGTCACACTCTCTCACTCACACACACACACTTACATTTGCTGTGCGATTTATCTTAAATACTAATGTCACAGCAAAATTTTGGGAGATACGTTTTTGACTCAAGAGGTGTAGAAAAAATTCTATGGTATATTCAGGGAAAACTCGGTCCCTGGGACACTGATAAGTTACCATTTTTCTGTTGTTGTTTACAATTGCAGGGCCAGAGATT
Source organism: Holocentrus rufus (assembly GCA_900302615.1). Lineage (NCBI taxonomy): Eukaryota > Metazoa > Chordata > Actinopteri > Holocentriformes > Holocentridae > Holocentrus > Holocentrus rufus. The sequence continues at coordinate 16,651 of OMLF01043685.1, forward strand.
TTCTTTACAGATATATTTACTATTCAAAAAACCATCTTCTATGCTTTTTCTTTGATTTACAGTGCTTTAAGATGACTTTTCTTTAAATCTGTAAAAAAAAAATGAGATAGACTACGTCAAAGAATTACATTACAGTAGCAAGCTCTTCAAATGTAAACAAATGTCTCTCTCAAAACAACATACTGCACCTTTAAGGGAGTGTGTGCAAACATCATCAGCCAAACCAAATTTGAACCAAATTGGTCAGCATGTGGATAAAACTTCTCTAAGCCACAGATTAAGCTCAATACAACTCCAACCTGACAGTATGTGAACATCTATGATATTTGTGCGTCTATGCTTCTCAAATGCAATTTAGGATTTTTGTATTCCAAATTGGGATAAGTATAATTCCTGTTATACAGCACTCTTTTATTAAAGATTTTATTTACTATGTTCCAACAGGCGTTTACCTAATTTGCATTGTTAAGTATTATGCCTTTACAACATATGGTTCTGATTGGATGTAAACTTTGGAATTCACTTATCAAGCCAGCTTTTCAAAAACTTTACAAATGACATGCGACATAGTCTGTCTGTAGTACCAGTGCTCTCAGCTTTAGCCTCCATCTTCTTTTTGTACTCTGCCATGCTGATCTTGGGGATGGGAACCTCGCGTCTGTTCTCCGGCTGTTTGAGTTGGGCAGCAGACTTGGTGGAGGCCACCGGCTCTCTCCGTGATGGTTTAACTTAAAGCAAACAAGCCAGAGTAAAACAAATGTATAAAAAGTATCAGTCATATCCTACATCCATGTGATATTCCCATCACAGCTAGCTGAGCGCTAACTTACCTCTGGTCCGGTCTGTGCCCTGATGATCATCATGACTGCACTGGCAGCGCTTCAACACTACAAGTGGAGCAAATTTCATGTCGCCATACGGACCTGTTTCAAACCAAGGGGGAACCAAATACTAAATAGCTGCCTGGGATTAAGCATAATGGCTAATCACAGTCTAATCACAGTTTCACTGTAATGCATTGACATGTGGACAGTAATTTAAACACATACAGCCACAGGGTTTTTAAAAACCATTCTGACCAATGATAGACACACAGCAATGTGATCTAATAACTCAAATATCAAAAAGAAATGACAACTAACCTGAGCTTATCTTCTGTTGAGTACTAGGAGGAAGATCTTCCTCAGGAATCATTTCCTGATCTTCACTTTTCTCCAGACTTTCGGTTGTTTCCTGGACGTCCATCTCATTTTCGTCAATGCTATCAGCCACTGCTCCTTCGGTCTCCAACCGACTCTTCTTGCTGGGGGACTCTGAGTTAAAACAGTCATATAAGTTATGTCTGTGCCGTCTTAACCAAAACACAGGATACTGAGCAAAGCCAGAGCTAACTACGACATCCCACCTTCATCCTCTGATCCGCTCTCCGCATCTGCGGAACCGTTGACAGCTGCAGCTAGGACTTGATTATCTGCCCCCCTTTTCGTCCTCTTCAAAGGCTTCCTTGGTGTCAGTTCAATAACCAGTGCTTAAAAGAAAGAAAATTGTTGCTGTAAAACGTTCTTAGACATTACAAGAACACAAGCCAAAGCACAACAAAGTCCACTTTCTAGCAGTTCCCTAGCCCGAGGACAATGCACACTGATAAGTCCATTGATGTCCACTGATGAGTAATAGCTAACGTTAACTTAAGCTAGCTTTAAGAGCTAGCTAAATGTTAAATGCTACTAACCTTTAGCTGAAGAATTCCTTGTCGACCGCCTCGTAGGCCGAGAAACCTCCATTTGTGATTATAATGCGAATTAATGGTGCCAAAAGTGTTAATTAAAAGCTACGCCGAAACATCGTCTTCACAAATATACATCAGAAATACATTTTCCGGTAACTGGAAGGGGAAATATTTTGTGACAGGACAGCGTTTGTGTCCGGAAATGCGTACCGCTCCCTATATGCAAACACTTGCACTATTGAAGGTTCCGCAGGACCGCGGTGATCTGTCACTCTGTGAGCCGAAGAGATAGCTTACTAACATTAAAGTTATATGTGTTAGATTCTAAGGAAATGTGATTTGAAGGAGAGGTTAGCTAAGACATTAAGTCGTAGTTATTTTGGGGGGAAGTTGTATGTGGGGGAAAGGGTTTGCTTTGCTAATTTACTATGTAAGTTACTAATTGTAAGCGTTAGCATCCTAGCCCGACATTCAGTAGCTAGTTAAGCTAACTATCACAACTACAAATTAACTCACAAATTTTATCTTAACGTTAGTTTGTTTCCCAGTTATGTAGCAGTTGACTAAGTTAGATAACAGTTAGGTGATTTTAGCATTTTAGCTACTGAGGCAAACGTGATAGCAGTTAAGCTAGCTTCTTGCCAACTCAGCTCCAGCAAGTGCAGTTGTTGCCCCTTGATCTCTTGAGCACACCCAGGAGACATAGGTGTTATTGTGGCTGAACAAGTTAACATTAAATATCTGTTAAACGCCACCAGCTACCGTTTAAATGCAGCTTCGAGGGCTCTGAAACCTGGTGAACCATCTTGAAGGAAGGTGTTTCAACCAAAAGAAATGGCAGAGGTCGACGGCGAGACTAGACTTAAAGGTAATAAGCACAAGAAGCAAAGCCCGGTTGATGCCCGTTACAGTTACTATCAGTCATTCTGGCGTTAAGGTGAACTGTTATCCCTGCAAAGTTTCTTGAAGCAATGTATATTAGCATCTATATTTACAGTTTCTGCTTTACAATTACAGATGCGGCTTCACTGGCTTCATCTTCAAACAGCGACATCAACAACACTGAAAACACAGATGAAGTTAAAGGTGAGGAAATGCAATCTCAAAGTCCTATTTCCATGTCAGTACTAAGCATGTTCTAGAGCAGGGTCAGCTGGCCCAGGGCTAATGTCAGTGCGAGCCCACTTTAGAATGTGCAAGTGTGAACATTCACTCAGCCAAGAGCTAAGAGGCAATGTGAACAACCCCAAGTTGAGATAAGCAAGCTTTGGGTGTTGTAAAGGGATGCTGGGGAAACACAAACCTTGGAAATGACTGTCCTTTAAACATTTTGAGGACACAGTACCATTTCTTTCCCCTCAGTTCTTCTGTTTTGTATTTTCTGTTTCTGATTCTTTCTTTTTTTTCACTTCCCTTGGTCAGATGTTGGAAAAGAAACGGAAGAGGTTTTAGTTCCTGAGGCGGGAGAGGATGTAAAGAATAACACAGCCTCCCTGCAGAAGCCATACTTACAGAAAGACGCTGTGGAGAAAGAAAAATTTGAGGAGAGAAGCGATGGTGTGGAGACCGTTGGCCCTGCCATTGAAAAGACGTCCACCGAGCCAGAAGTGCCAGAGGCAACAGGAATTTCTGGAGGTAAAGATATTTTTACCGTCTGTAGAACTGCATCGCGCATTATTGATTGATTGATAGACTTTCCGTGATACTTGATGTTTTCAAGTTTCATTATTGTTGTGCCTAGTACAAATCAATTGGTTGTCTATTGATTGATGACCGGTTGATGCCTGTTACAATGTAATAACTGTTTTGTTTAAAAAAATACAATAACAACTCTAAACATGGAATTTACTTTTAAATCAGATGACAAGGAAGAACAAACATCCTCCATCAGCTCGAGTCAGGATTCAGCGTGTGATGAGCACGACCAGAAAGAGACTGACCCTGCTCAGAATGACTCTGCTCAGAATGAACACCCTGAAGGTAAAGTTACCTTACCAAAACCACAGTACCTACTGTGGTTTTGAGCTGCTTTGATTTGATTCACTGACATCATGATAGGTGCAGTGGACAGTGAGGGTCACATTAGTCTTAGCCAGTCTAATCACATAAAAAACAGTGATATAAATCTTGCCCTATGCTGTGATTCAATTTTTTTTTTTTTACGAACCACCTAGCCACTGACCCCAGTTTATTTTTCTGCCAAACCCATACTTGACCTGCATTTGGCACTTGGCAGGTGTTTAGTTTGGACTCTGAATGCACATGTAGTGTCTGTTATCTGCATAATGCTTTACATGAAAGTCATGTTCTTTACCTTTTTCTACAGAAGAAGACCACAGCGAGGAAAACGAACCACAAGAAAGAAGATCTTCACCAACACCGAGAAAAGGAAATGAGGACCAAGTAGACAGACAGGAAGTTAAACTTAATAAAGAACCCTGGGGCAGAGCCCAAAGCACAAACTTTGGAGCGGGTGAGTCTTTCCCTTAAACATTTTTAAGACACAGTACCATTTCTTTCCCCTCAGTTCTTTTTTGTATTTTCCGTTTCTGATTGTTTTTTATTTATTTATTTATTTATTTATTTATTTATTTTTGCTTCCCTTGGTCAGATGTTGGAAAAAAAACGGAAGAGGTTTTAGTTCCTGAGGCGGGAGAGGATGTAAAGAATAACACAACCTCCCTGCAGAAGCCATATTCCCATATAGATGCTGTGGAGAAAGAGAAAATTGAAGAGAGAAGTGATGGTGTGGAGACCGTTGGCCCTGCCATCGAACAGAAGACCACCGAACCAAAAGTGGCAGAGGCAACTGGAATTTCTGGAGGTAACTATTAAATTTATGTATTTTTAGCCTTTCTGTTGAGCATAAATTGTTATTTTTGGGGTTACGGTTACCAGTCGAAGATTAATAGACAGTCAGATGAATCGTAGAAAAAATACAGTTCATAATATCAGACTTAGCCAAGCGATAATGGTTCCAGTTTATTCTAGAATTACTTCATCATTTTCTAAAAGTGCATGTGTGTGCGCATGTATGCTTAATAAAACATGTACATGTACCTCTTATGTCTTATGTTCTCCATAGGAAATGGAAAAATATGGATAACGGTTATCATCGTGGCACTTATTTCCTTCCTGGTGCACCATTTCTTACACTCTGATGCTCCGCCTGAGAAGAAGGATGTGCGGCAAGTAGACATTTTCCTCAGGGAGCTCAAAATAGTGGAGACTCAGTTCCCCAGCCAGAACCCCGAGCTGTGGAGGAGAAGCAGGATTCATATGGCAAGGCACCTCCAGATGGCCCAGCCCACAGAGCCAGTCAGCCTGATCCTGACTGCAGGCCGAAATGCTGAGAGGACACTGCTCTGCCTGGCTCAAGGCCTGGCCTCCGCCTTCTCTGCCGCCCTCAACTCCTCCGTCCTTCAAATCGACGGAGCCAGTAAAGCCGTCCAGGACAGCGACCAGGTCAAGATGGACATTGACAGACAGTTGCGGGCAGCTTTCGAAGGCGACAAGCACGTGGCTGTAGTGCACCGCTTTGAGGAGCTGCCGCCGGCCTCCACTCTTATCTTCTATCGCTACTGCGACCATGAGAACGCTGCCTACAAGAAGACCTCTCTGATCTTCACGGTGCTGCTGGGGGGAGAAGAGGAGCTTCCCGCCCATCTTGGTTTGAGTGCTGTGGAGGAGATGGTGGACGACCAGCTCAAGAAAAAGTTCCTCTCCTCCAGCCACGCCATTGCCTTTAACAGCATGGATCTTGATAAGTACAGTGGACTCTGGAGCCGCATCTCCCACCTCATCCTGCCTGTAGCAGCAGACAAGAGGATAGAACATAAAGGGTGTTAAGAGACATAAAAACACTAACACCTTTGTTTCAACTTCCACTCAAAGCACCAAATTTTGCCTGTCTATCTTAAAGTTAGGTGCAGTGGTTTAGGCTTACAGTATTAATGGATGTGTAGAATAGGATTAATGTGAAAAAGGCTCATAGGAAGGAAATGCTTAAGAGCAACATCATGCATTAAGATATCTCTTTGTAAAAATGTCTGGACATTTTATCATGAAAAACTTGATCTCTGAAATTTTTGAAAAAATAAGGTTGGCTCTGGCACTTTACTTTGTAATTTCTCTAGCGGATAAATTTCAGAATTGAATTTTAAGTGCGCTCAGGAAAATGATTGCACTGGGTGTTAATGTGGATTTTAGCGTTCTGATTATAACTGCTGTATGCTTAAAAAATATATTTTCATGTTAGACCGGTTTTGTTCTTCTATGGATGACATTGATCATGAAGAATTACAAGACAACACTATTATTTTTCTATCACTACACACGATGTGTGATTTTATTTGTAATAACATGGATTTTTTTTCTCCTGCAATTCAATAACCGGGATACGCCTTTTATAAAATTTTCCATGCTCTGGGTTTTTCTGTCTTAAATGAATATATCAGTAATATATAGGTCACCATCGCGGTGTTAAGAGAAGCAAATAAGTGCATCAATGAAATGTGCCTTAAAATGCAAATAAATTTGTAAATTGAAATGTTCTGCTTGATTCAATACAATACTTCTGCTGCTAGAGGGCAGCAAAACCATTCTTGAAATCCAAACTTTGCTTCAACTAAGAGTTGTAACTTCAGTTCACTTCAACACAAACACCAGTTTGTGTTGCGCCTCAGCAGCACCCCATATTCAATTCTACAGGCGGCATACAGCTAGTTTGTAGTTGACCAGTGAGTAGTATAGACTATATTATAAATCCATTTCAAGTGAAATCTCAAGAAAACACAGAGTTAGGTTCAAAGTGTGTGTGCGTGCGTGTGCGTATGTGCGCGTGCGTTGGATACGTTAAATACATTGAAAATGAATCAAATGAAAATAACTCAAAAGTCAGAAGTCATATGACAGTCCCTCTAATAGCGGCGCAGCGCCCAGTACTGAGAAAGTGCTTGAAGTGGTTGAACTCCTCCTCGCCAGTTTCGTCAGGTCCTCCGCCTCCTGTCACCGCTTCTCCAGTAGCAGATGCAGTCTGGACAGAAAGCGCCTGCTCTCACCGTGAGTGCGGTGTCTCCCTATACACTTAAACTTATTTCCATTACCGCAAAGAATGCCAAGGCGCTCTATATCTTAATCTCGTCATCTCATGACATTTTTTATATGTTTGTGTAGTTTTGTAGCCAAAATAGGCTATGAAATGATCTAGGCGGCCAAATTAATTAGTGCCAGGCTGTGCCTGCATAGCAAATAGAGTTAATTTACTTCTGTGCGCTCTGCGAGCCTCACAGTATGGATAGAATATGTATTATATGCGTAACGTGCTGTGCGTTTTTTGCATGGTGCTCTGCTGCACCAAAGAACTTGGTTGCAGTATCAGGGACACAACCTGAAACAAAGGAAGAGCAAAATGACAGTCTGCAGGAGGAGATAGATGACCAGGAGAATATCCTCTCTAAGGTAGGCTAAAAAACTTTGTTCATTGTGTTGTTCACTTCTCCTGTTTTATATGGACATTTTATTATACTATTACCATGCGTAAGAATTCAAACGTTTCTGATTGTGCGTGGTGGAAAATACATCCGTCCTCTTCTCTTTGTAGCTGCTGGGTGATTATGACAAAGTGAAAGCCCTCTCGGAAGGCTCTGACTGTCGGTGTAAATGTGTTGTCAGACCCCTGAGCAGGAGCGCCTGCCGGCGAATAGAAGAAGGGAGCGCAACTGCGCAGGATTTCTACACTGTGGAGACTATCACGTCCGGACCGGAGTGCAAGTGCGCCTGCATCGCTCCTCCGTCAGCGGTCAACCCATGCGAGGGAGAGTTCAGGCTGAAAAAACTTAGGGAAGCCGGGAAAGAAAATGTCAAGGTGAGGTGTCATCCTCTCCTTTATCCATGCCTACCAGAGCCTCCAGCCCGCACTGTCACCATCCAGAGCCAATAGGCTTCTCTTCCTATTAATTTATAGACGGAGCGTGGTGGCGGCGCTTGGACCACTCGGGGCATGTAAACCACATTCTATCAAATGCAAGGATATCCCATCACTGTATCCATAACTACGCAAAGCTGGATACTTTCACAGAAATTTTTGGATGGGCTGGGGATATTTTACCTATGGCATGTTTTGAATTGACGGAGTCCACTTGATTATTCTAGCTCTCGACCATCCTTGAGCTGCTGGAGGGATCCTTCTATGGCATGGATTTACTGAAGCTGCACTCCATAACTAATAAACTCATTCATCGCGTGGATCACATCGAAAAGGTAAAAGAGGGAGTCTCCATATAATGTGAGCACAAACCATGGGCATAGTGTTTAGGCAGAAATTGGGGTAGATTGAAAAAAAGTGTGCATAGTTATTTATCTGGTCTGCTAACCACTTCCTATTTAATAAAAACTGAGAACTGAAATCCCAAGCCACTCATGATGTTTATGTTGTAAATTGCATGACCTTGGGCCATAGGAAGGCCAGAATTGGCCTGTGGAGTCAGTGTGTACCCATGGGTCCAATAAAACACTCTCCCTGGGACAATTATCCACTTTATTAGAGGTTCAATTATTCTGACTTCCTCAGCCAACTGCCCTTGACAGACCTGGGAGGTGTGTTCAGGCTTTCCATCACATGTGGAACTTAATTTCTGCCTGACGCATTAACCAGTACTTAAGAAAACAAACTGAAATGGGCTCTTATAATGAGCCAGAGACTCACAGTTTTTGTCTCATTTCATACCAATTATTGCATTATTACTTCCAAAATCTTTTATTGTGACCTCCAGTCATTATTATGGTGGTCCATTTCCCCAAATAACATGCTGCAATATCATGTTGTATCCACAAATACATGAAGGTGGTGTCTCTGAACAACAGCAAGGATGAGACTGAGCCCCAGAAGAGCCCTCTTCTCCAAGTAGAGGTGACAGAAAGCCCCACCACCCCTTCTCTCCACCTTCGTCAGGAGAAGAGGAAGAGGCTCAGCGAGCTGAGTAACAAGGCAGCAGTGTATCAAAACCTAGAGGTAAGAAAGTCACCGTGAGACTGACATCCCAGTTCACAGTGTAAGAGAGGGTAAAGACTCGTGACATTGCTTCATTTTCTTTAAAACTCCCCTTTTTCTTGTAAATTACATTAGTATGACACAGTTTTCCATTATGTCTCCCATAAACTGATTTGTAACAGCAGCTTAAAAAAGTAGCTGAACTCTTTCACAAATATGAAACATGCCAAAGTGGCTGTGCTATGTCTCAGAATAGATCGATCCTTTCACCTAATCGTCACATTGTCTTGCCAACCCTGATATTTTAAACAGTTATCTGTGACAGTTCTGCATAGTTGAACTAAATTTTAAGTAAGAAACAAGTAAAAACAAGTGATTGGATCCACATGTTTCAGCTCTGTGTGGTCAAGTGCTATTAGCCTAAGTCTTGTGTTCCTTCAAAACCAAATAAACGATGATGCGTTCTTTCCATACCTCTGTGCTTCATAAAATCACTGACAGAAGGCTTGAGCACCAAGAATGTGTAATTACGAAGAATTGAAGTAAGGTCTGGCAGGCTCAGTGGATTTTTCACATCAGAGTGGACATTAAGCAACATGTGCAGACCTCAGACCAGCGGCTGTAGCTAACGCCTCACACCGCTGGACCCTGATCCATTACAGTCTTGATCTAAACCGGAGATCCTGTCCAGCAGTGTTGGGTGGACCTGGATGTAACATGTAAATGTTTCAGTGTATCAGTGTGTTTCTCAAGAGTATTTCTTAGTGTTCAGCTTCACTTTTCCTCACTTCTCAATCCAAACTCAGGGAATTGCCAAAACATTGCTAACAGAACAATCCAGACAGAATCCACGCACCATTTGTGTTTGCCAAAAGAAATTAAGGCAGCATCTCCAATAGGCACTGCATGAGGGTTTTGATGGATGGGTTTTGTCAGGGTTTCTGTTTCTGATGCTGCAATGCATTCATTTTAAGTATCTATCTCTCTATCTCTCAATCTATCTATCTATCTGCCTGTCTGTATGCAGCAAAATGACATATATTTAGTGTTTACTTCCAGAATGTTATTTTTGTTAAGGGGGAAAACCCTCTGAAGCAGCATTTATACCATTGTGGAACATTAAAATCTCTCCACTGCAACCCAGACCAAGTCTTTGATGGTTAGCAACTCCACATTTCACTTGTTCAGTGCCGGGCAAAGTCTGGGAAAGATTATAACCCTCAAATGAAAAATTTATTTGCTGTTACATAACATTATTAAACAATTAAATCCATCAATTAAAAATCAAATCAAGTAAAATGTGCAGACTGTTTTTATGAAGTTGGTCGGGGAGTTATCTCATATCCGCAGTGGATCACATGACTGGCCAATATTT